>JAODAL010046050.1:0-31332 GCA_025379985.1 Phyllomedusa bahiana | reverse complement strand
CTAGTTCTGCAGGCTGGCCATTGACTGACTGCATAAAGGATGAGCTGCTAAATCATGATCTCGTAACTTCTTTGAATAATCTCATCATGCTTTCCAACTGAAATAGAAATGAGGTAACTTGAAAGATAATGGGAGAAAGAATAGGCTTACCTGGCACCCAGGCTGGGATCTTTTTTCTAAAAACCTTTTTCATCAGAAACCCATGTAAGTGGAGTGACTCAAGCTTTTGATGAAGGAATGATAGCACAGACAGAGTGTTAATTTGTGTCTGTATTAATGGGAGAAATATAATTTCCTACAAGATTGCCCCATAAAGCAAAAAATATCCAGTGTCCATAGTTGGCAGAAGAGGCTACTCTACGCAAAAGCAAGTCCTCTTAGCTGGTCATGATATGTATTACCTCTTCTTGCTAATTCTGGAAACCACTTTGTAGTTCAAGCCTTTCTGGACTGTAATTTGCCTATAAATTTCATTCACTCATCAGTCACTAGTAATTCTAGATCAGATATTCACTTGAGAAACCACTTACTGCTGTTAACAGAGATATCTTGTCTAAGGTTGTTTGATTTACTATTGCTCCATTGTGCTTATAGATTAGAGCTTTACATAAGAAGAAAATCTTGTTTTATATCCTACACAGACCTACTGGTCTGCTTCTTTTGGGTCTTCCTTGGCTTCAGTGTTATAAATATATCACTTATTAACTGGCCAAGTTCTGTGCTGGGAACAGCTTTGTCACTCTCATTGTGTCTTTATATAATTACGCCTTTACCCCTAAAATCTCAAAGTCTGGATCTCCTGGAAGTTTTTTGCAATTCTTAAGTGGCCCGTCCACACGGTCTGTGTGCCATTTAGTGGTTTCTGATCTTATTATTGACAGTCTTTTGACTCTGCATTGGTACTTTAGTGCCCTGTCCCTTACATCTGTAAAGCCTCTATCTTGGAAGTACAGGCCTTATCTATAAGAGTGGGATCCAAAGGGAGAATTTTATCTAGAAGCTTCTTCTCCACAACCTCTAATTAAGAATTATAGCATTGTGGACTACCATATTGCTGCAATTAAACTGGGCTTGTAAAAATGGCAATATCTGTTGAAAAGGCTTGTACCCATTTGTACAGACAACAAGAATCACTGATCTATGTTCATCTCTCAGTGTGATTTCTTTCTCCATATTTGCCCTGTGGAGAAAAGGTTAACGTCGATAGATATCTTATTACTTTGACCCTATTATCCTGTCCTCTGAACCACAATTCCTTATGGATCCCAGTTATATTGCAGAAGTTTGCAAGACCGGTCCATTTCCACAGTAATCCACCAAGGGAGGTTTTTTCTAGAGAACTAAAGAAATTTAATTCTGGAGTAATTCCCCTAAATTGGCCAGTCACTCTGATGTTCTAAGTCTGAGGAGCTTATACACAGTTGAGTCAAATTATTATAACCACCAGCTAATATCCAGAGTAACCACTGTGTGCAGCACAGAGAGCAAATAGACAGTCTGGGAGTGACTCACGAAGGTCCATGTAGGTTACCACACATATATGAGGACATGCTGACTGCAGTGCATCCCATAGCTGCTAGAGGGTGAGTACGGGAAGATCCGTAGAGCAAAAACAACAGTCAAGGTGGTCCTACAGATGCTCAACCCCTTAAGCCGAAAGCCTGAAAAGTACAGTACATATTGACCAGCACATGTTTTTTAGTTTTTGCCTCCTTGCGTTTCAACAGTCGTAACATTTTTTATTTTTTCAATGAAACCGTTGTATGAGGCCTCGTTTCATTTGGGACAAATAGTACTTTGTGGGGAGTAGTTTATTTTCACTTATAAATTATTGCAGAATTTTTTTCAGTTTTTTTTACACCATTCACATTATACAGTTAATAAAATCCCATGAAGGGATAATGGTTTTATTTTTATTTTTTTTACACTTAGTAATGTATTAGCAGCACATAGTCTGCCCTGATTGCTGACTTCTTACACAGACAGCTCCAGGGCCACTCTAGTCCCCAGGGCTGACTGTACAGCCGTTCCCTGGGCTCTGTCGGGTCACCGGGAGTCCCGATCACCTGACAGAGCAGGGGAAAGCCCTTTCAATACGCTGCAGTGATGAACAGTGGTAATAAAAAGGTTAAGCGCCGGGCAGCGGAGGCTTCCTCCATACCCCAGCGCTTAGCCCTTTGATTACACTGTGGTCACGAACCATTGCAATCAAAGGGTTATGCGCCGGGGAGGGGAGGTTTCCCCCGCTGCAAGGATGGATTCATTCTCAAATCGGTTCAAAGTGCCCAAAGGGCTCAGAGAATGCCAAAAAACATTTCCCAGACCATAACACTGCTACCACCAGCTAGAGGTTTTCCAGCAATTGTTGCAGGGTGTTTGTTCTATGATGCTTCTTACCTGACATGCCAACATCCATTTGTTCAATGAAGCATAAAACATTACTCCTCAGAGAAAGCTACCATTTGCCAATCAGTGGAGGTCTAGGTCCGATACCGCCATGAAAGTTGAAGCCTTTTTATTGATGATTCAACTACATTAGTAGAGGCGCTGTGACTATCCGTTTGCTTTAAAGCCCTATTCACAGTAGGATCTGCTGAAAGGTTGTTTTAGACATGTGTTTGGTAGTCCCCTGGTTCATTCTGGCAGTGAGCAGCTCTATTGTGATGTGTCACTCTGCCCTCACACACGTTTGTAGCCACTGTTCACCTCTCAAATCAATGTCACATGGTGGTCCCCCGTTTCCATGTTGTTTATACATAATGGTGCAATTCAACCACTCACGAGACACTAAAATCACAGCAGCACATGAACAGTTCACAAACTGCACAGTTTTAGAAATATGAGCTATGTGCTACTTACATAAAAAGTAGAAATTGGTTATAATTGTCACGTTTCAAGGCTTTATTTCATAAAAAATAGACAGTACAAGGTACACAAGACCGTGTGCTCAAAGGCTGGTGTTAACTTCTTGCTAAATGTTAACAGTAGTCACAGCAGAAGCCAGATTCCTACCTTCAGGTTCAAATGGGAAGTTGCTGTTAGAGATGAGGCAGGGAGATTTGCAAACTGTGACAATAATAATGTGACTTGGCTATATATATTGCCATTGCTGGTGGTTTACTTTGTCTTGTGATACGAATAACTTGGGGGCAGCTTGCTCTACTTGTACACAGACCAAAGTCAAGAGCTAAAGACCAGTCTGTTTGTGGCTAAGCTGATTTTCAGAGGGTTCATATCTCCTTGGACTTTATTATTGGTGGTGGTGCCAGAGCTAGAGGGGAAGCAGAAGGTGTCAAAATTTTTTTTTTTTAAGTATCAGGTAACTGGTTTTGGGGCTACATTGCAGAGAATGTTTATTGACCAAGTCATAAACTTCTGGCAGAAGAGCATCAATGTGGTCCATGTTCTGATCACACTAACACTAACGAACTTCAGAAGACAAGAATTCCTGATTAGAATACAAGTCAGGTTGCACAACAAAAATATCAAACACCATATTAGTACTGGAACCAACTGGAGACTAGAGAATAGCACAGACAATTGGTTCCTCTGGTCTATCAATGGCTAAAAGAGAGAAGAGTGGCTGGAGCAGAAACACTGGACTGAAGAAAGAAGGCAAGCAGCAGATGCTCCATTGAAGTTTCTGCAAATGGAAGAAGGTAGAGCGCAGCGGGTAAAAAGGTTTAAAAATCTGCACCATTATTTGTGATATTTTTAATGTTTGTTCTACATGATCAAGCTTTCCATGAGATTATATATTTAGGTTTCACACTTTTTTGTACTAGTGATCAGGTTAAGACGATGTTCACATGGTGTCTTTTGGGTCGTATTTTTGCTTGTATTTTGTGCGTAATTATGTGCCAAAATATGGCCAAACAATCTACAATACAGTTGTCATAGACATCAATCTAAAATATGCAGTGTCAATCACACACCTCATATTTTATTATTGTAATTTAACATGCGACTGAAAAGAAGTGACGCGCCACTATGTGCTGTGTGAACCCAGCCTAATAATACTGCACATCTAAGAATTATCTTTATTAAAATTCATTCAAGCTCAGCATCTACCGGTGATTCAATGGAGCAGTAATTGGCAACATTTCTTAAATGCCTGCCCTGTTTAAGGACTAACTATTGCAATAGTCATCTAATATGCACGCTTTGCAAGCATTCTGATAAATGCAGAACATTAGCATGTGTATATCTCTGCTGATCACCGCTTATTATTGCTAATAAATTTAATCTGTTTTATAATGGAATTGTCTTCTTTTTCTCCAATGAAGCAGAAATTCACCTGACATATAGTATAGTGCAGCTATTAAAAAGTATATAAGAAAATGCCTGCCTGGATAAATCACTGTGAAACTTAAATGGAAACATGACAGATGTTTATTATTACAGGGCTGGAGGTGCCAGGGTGGGTACAAATTACAATTAGAGTTTCCAGTCTTGATTAATCAAACAAATTGTTACACGGTCTGCAGGGCTTACTAAAACTCTACTGACAGTTCTTCTACTAGACTAGTATACAATAAGAAGAAGAATATACTGTAAAAATCCTCTAGAATTCACATCTAGAATTCAAATGTCACACGTGATCATTCCTGGCTGCCAACACTTGTAGTTCATGTTGTTGAGGTGGCACTTACACAAACACGCATTATTCTACCCATTAATAGGTGTATAATAATTTGTTACAAAGAAGAAGAAATAAACTGATAAACGGCATACAGGATCTTAAGATTAACCCTTTCCCTACCAAGATGGCACTTTGGTAGCAAAGGACATTTTGCTATTGATTGTTCTATGGCTGTCTTATTTTTCTCATGAGTCTTAGCTTTAACCCCTTTCCTCTATGCCTCCCAAGACCCGTAACGTTTTTTATTTTTCTATCTTCATAGACATATCAGAGCTTTTTTTTGCAGGACAGGATCTACTTTCTAATGGTGCCATTGACCAGACCATATAATGTACTGGCAAACCTCCAAAAAAAGTATTTAAAAAAACATACGCCATGCGCCATGTGTGCGGGGTTTTTGTTTTTAAGTTGTCCACTCTTCGGAATAAATGATGTGTTATCTGTATTCTGCAGGTTAATGCACTATTTGCAAAAGGTAGGGATATTTGGCTTTGGTTTAAATTTTTTGGATGAACATAAAATTCTTGAACATTTTTTTAAATACTGTACACTAAATGAGACCATATCTTAACTTTAGAATGCAAATGTCCAACAGTTAAATGTTCCAGTACTTTTTGCACAACTTTCTGATCACTAACAAAGAGCTTAACCCCTTATCTCTGCAGCCAGCTTTCACCTCCTGACAGAGCTCCATTTTTGAAATCTGACATGTGACACTTTATGTGAGAATAACTTTTTGACACTTTTACCTAGCCATGTGATTCAGAGAGTTTTCTCATGAAATTTTCTGCTTTAAGATATTAATATATTTTGGTCCATACAGTCCTCGTTTATTTGTGAAAAATATCAAAATATTGTGAAAAGTTGGAAACATTTGCCATTTTCAAACTTCAAAAATTTCTGTGTGTAAGACAGATAGACAGTTGTTCCACTCAAAATAATTTATAACTAGCATCTACCATATAGGTCTACTGTAGGTTTATATTTTTTAAATGTCTTTTTTTATGACATTAGGGGGCTTAGAAATTTAGTCGTAATGTTTCAATAAAATTTATAACATAGATTTTTTTTTTGGACCAGTGCAATTCTGACATGGCTTTGAGGGGCCTGTATGTTAGATATCCCCATAACTTATCCATGTAGGAAAATACACCCCTTAAAGTAAAACAGTGTTTAGGAAGTTTGTTAACCTATTAGGTGTTTCACAGAAATTAAATAAAAGTAAAGGTAAAATTTAAAAATGTCACTATTTACAGATTTTGACTTTTTATCCATTATTTACTTAAACACAGTAGATGTGACCAGTTAAATGTTGCTCAACATCGATTCCCCAGAGATATCCCATATGTGGCTCTAGTGCACTAGTAGGCGGAGCACCTACCAGACCTTGGGGTGTCATTTTCATTACGATTTTCTTACGGTGCCATTCAAGGTTTGTGGACACCCAAGGGTGCTAAAACTCAATAAACTCCCCTAAAAAGACCCTATAGAGGAAACTACACCCCTTAAGGAATATATCCAGTAGTGCATTGAGTATATCAACCCTACAGGTCTATAACAAAACATTTTTAGCATTAGGCTATTTATTTTTTTAATAATCTTCAATTTTAGCTGAAAATGTTTAATTTTTACAAGGAATCCTGGAAAAAAATAACCAGAAACTTTGTTATGCAATTTCTTTAAAGTATGGAAATACTCTATATATGGGTGAAAACTGCTGTTTGAGCACCTGGCAGGGCATACAAGGAAGGGAACGCTATTTTGCTTTTGGAAACTCAGATTTTCATGGGTGCCATGTCACATTTGCAAAGTACCAGAACAGATGAAACCATCCACAAGTTGCCTAATTTTTAATTGAACACCACTTATTGATCTCATCTAGGGGTGTATTGTGCATTTTAGGCGCACAGGTGTTCCATAGTTTTTTTTTTTTTAGCACTGGGCCATGGAAATGAAGGGAAAAAAACGCAGTTCCACCATTATTTTTTGGGCTTCATTTTTACAGCGTTCACCATGTGGCATAAGTGACATGATAACTTTACTCTGCGGGCTGGTACAATTGCAATGAAATAATTTTTTTTTTTTTTTTTTATGTTTTATTACTTTTACACAATAAAAAGGATTTATATAAATTGCATTATGTCTTCATAGTCTGCTAGCCATAACCTTTTTATTTTTCTGTATACAGAGCTGATTATGAGCATGTTTTTTGCAAGATGAGTTTTTATTGGTATCATTATGTAGTGCATATGACACTGATCACTTTTTATTAAGTGTTTTGTGAGGCATTTTGAAAAAAAATACAGCAATTCTGGTAGTGTTTTTTTATTTTTTACAGTGGTCACCGTGCAGTATAAATGACATGCTAGCTTAACTTAGCAGGTCGATACGATTATAGCGATACCCAGTTTGTATATTTTTTATGTTTTCCTGCTTTTACACAATAAAAACACTCTTATTCAAAAAGGATAACATGTTTTTGCATCGCCATAGTCTGAGAGCCAGAACTTTTTATTTTTATTTGTACAGAGCTGTGTAGCAGCTTGTGTTTTGCAGGATGGATTGACGTTTTTATTGGTATCGTTTTCTGGGGGACAAAGCTTTTTGGTCACTTTTTAAATTTGTTTTTTGGAAGGCCATGTGAAGAAAATACTGCAATCCTAGTATTGTTTTTTATTTTTAAAAGCAGTATACATGATAGGTTAGTTTTACTCTGTGAGTTGATGCCCAATTTATATAGTTTTTTTTACGTTGAAGCACTTTAGCAAAGAAAGAAAAAATATTGTGTAAAACAATATTTATGCATTGCTATCTTCTGATAGGCATAACTTTTTTATTTTTCCATACACAGAGTTACGTAAGGGCTTTTTAGCGTTTCAGTTGGCACCACTTTGGAGTTTATATGAGTTTTTGTGCTGCAGGATGAACAAAAATCACAATTCTGTGATTTTTTTTTTTCATGGCGTTCACTATGTGGGTTAACTAACATGACAGATTTATGGGATAGGTCGCAATGCGAGTGGCAATACCAAATATGCAAAACTTTATTTTTGATCTTTTTTGGAGCGATTGACATTTGTAAAAGGGAAAAGGGTGGTGTGCATGATTTTATTTTATTTTTCGTGTTTGTTTATTAATTTTTTTTTTTTTACTTACAGTGTAGAACTGCTCTGTACTGGTCTCTATAGCAACTGTCACTCACCGTGCCCGGCAATGCACACAATAAATGGTCTAACATGACACTTGTTTGCCTCTCACCTCCCTTAAACCTGCTTGGAGTTTTGCAGCATTCATTATCCGGTTCCGCAGGGCATTGCTTACAAAAAGCAGTCATCAGTGTGTTATGGAGCCAAAGGACGTCCACTTCTTTGCCTTTCTGTGACTCTTCCAGTCTCTCTGTATCACTGTTGCAACCTGTTGATTACACTCTGTGACATTCTAAGCTCATTGGCCACTTCAGTCTGACAGAATCCTGCTTGAAGCCTCACAATGGCGAGGTACTATTGATCAACTGTAAGGTGTTGTCTTGGGCTTACAATGTCTAAATGTGCACAGCATGATGAGGAGGACTGTTTAAATTCCAATTCAAATTGATCCCCAAACTGTATTGTGCTATTCAGGGATCAAACACCTGTTGGCAATTTTACCGTTAAAGGGGTTTTCTCAGTAAAGTCTTTCGCAGGCACCTTCACATTTTCTCTCTCTTACTGCTTCAAACCCAGGTGCATGCCTTTCCTCTGAGTATGTGTATCTTCCCTCACTGAAGAGTGGTGACATCATCCCAGCCCCTTGTTGTTCCCTCCTTAGGCATCCTCATTCTGTATGAGCAGTGGAAGGGAGAGGATGTCACAGCTCTGCAGACCTCCTGCAGTGGTCAGTTCTCATGCTTGCAGAGCTTTCACCTCCCTCTATAAGCTCCTTGTAACCAGAACACCTGTATTGCTGTAAACAGTTATAAATATTACAGAAAGTGACATCTTGTCATTATTTCTAGCAGAGTGTATTATTTGTGTGTCATATGGAGAGTGTATTATATGTGTGTTATATGGGTGGGGGAAGTGAATCTAGTATTGCTCAGGTTCTTCACATCAGAGCTGTCCCAGTTTCATTTTCACACAGCTCAGGGGAGAGTAATCACAGAGAGAGAAGGCCACCAATCAGAGCAAAGGGGGCATGGCTCAACCCAAGGCTGCAGTTTTAGGTGTAGAACATACAGATTAGCTCACAGCAGCTATACAAAACAATTTAGGTAATACAATCCAATTAAAAAAGTGCTTATTTTTATGGTCCCCATGATTACAGATATAATTTTTGTAGCGAGAAAACCCCTTTAACCATTTAAGGTCTAAGCCTGTTTTGGACTAGAAAGGGTTCTCCAGGAAAAGAAGGAAACTAAATAAATAAACATGTCATAATAAAAAAAATCCTTTAATTAGAAAAGTCTGCTTGTTTTGTCTGGGAAATAATTACCGTATATACTCGAATATATGCCGACCCGAATATAAGCCAAGGCACTTGCTTTTGCCACAAAAACTGGGGAAACGTATTGATTCGAGTATAAGCCTAGGGTGAAAAATGCAGCGACTACTGGTGAATTTCAAAAATAAAAATGGATACCAATAAAATTACATAGTGTCCCCCATAGACAGGTTTAGGCAACTATATGTCCCCCATAGGCAGGTATAGGCAGTTTAATTTCCCCCATAGGCAGGTATATATCCCATAAGCAGGTATATATCCCCTATAGGCAGGTTATAGGCAAGTATATATCCCCCATAGGCAGGCATATGTCCCTTAGGCAGGTTATAGGCAGGCACATGTCCCCATAGGCAGGTTAAGGCAGGTATATGTCCCCCATAGGCAGGTATATGTCCCCCATAGGCAGGTTATAGGCAATAATAGACAGGTATATGTCCACATAGGCAGGTTATAGGCAGGTATATGTCACCATAGGCAGGTTATAGGTAGGTATATGTCCCCATAGGCAGGTTTAGGCAGGTATATATCCCCCATAGGCAGGTTATAGGCATGTATATGTCCTAATAGGCAGGGTATAGGCAGGTAAATATCCCCCATAGGCAGGTTATAGGCAGGGTTTTGAAGACAAAAAAAATACTTACCTCGCTCCCTCACTGTTCCGACTTCCGGGCGATCTGTCTTCTGCCACAGGCAGTGTGATGACATAGCACGCTGCCGGTGCCAGAAACTACAGACAATACATTACGTGTAAATCCCTAAAGAAGCATTTATGCTGTCTATCATACACGAAAAAACTTTGAGACTCTCGGTTCACATATTTTGATCAAAAGATGTCTAAGCTGCCCATGACTTTCAACATGATCTCAAATAGGGCAGTCCTACACTATCTTTTACCTCTCAATAGAGCCACATCCAGGCCTCTCACTGGGTCAACCGACCTCCTTTATCCAGAGAGAAAAAAATATAAAAAAAACCCAACCTGCAAGCTGCACTTCTTATGACAGCTTGTGAGAGTGGGCAGGGGCAGAAAATCAAAATGGAGGCACCCTTTCCTCCCCATATAGGTTAAAATCAATATATACCAAATATAACGTATGGTTCTGCACAAAAAACACTTCTGAAAAAACATATGCAAACCTGGGTGCCACTGGCAGGGCTGCGGCACACATATATACATACATGTACACACGCACTCCACCGCCAGCGGCACACTACTGCAAAAAGGGCAATACCTTACGTGGAAATCCCTAAAGAAGCATTTATGCCGTCTATCATGCATGAAAAAACTTTGAGATTCTCGGTTCACATATTTTGATCAAAAGATGTTTAAGCTGCCCATGACTTTCAACATGATCTCAAATAGGGCAGTCCTACACTATCTTTTACCTCTCAATAGAGCCACATTCAGGCTCTCCACTGGGTCCACCGACCTCCTTTATCCAGAGAGAAAAAAATATAAAAAAAACACCACCAACCTGCAAGCGCACTTCTTATGACAGCCTTGTGAGAGTGGGCAGGTGCAGAAAATCAAAATGGAGGCACCCTTTCCTCCCCATATAGGTTAAAATCAATATACACCAAATATAACGTATGGATCTGCACAAAAAACACTTCTGAAAAAACATATGCAACCCGGGGTGCCGCTGGCAGGGCTGCGGCACACATATATACATATACATGTACACATGCACTCCACCGCCAGCGGCACACTATTGCAAAAAAGGGCAATACATTACGTGGAAATCCCTAAAGAAGCATTTATGCTATCATACACGAAAAAACTTTGAGAGTCTCGGTTCACATATTTTGATCAAAAGATGTCTAGCTGCCCACGACTTTCAGCGTGATCTCAAATAGGGCAGTCCTACACTATCTTTTACCTCTCAATAGAGCCACATTCAGGCCTCTCACTGGGTCCACCGACCTCCTTTATCCAGAGAGAAAAAAATATAAAAAACACCCAACCTGCAAGCTGCACTTCTTATGACAGCCTGTGAGAGTGGGCAGGTGCAGAAAATCAAAATGGAGGCACCCTTTCCTCCCCATATAGGTTAAAATCAATATACACCAAATATAACGTATGGTTCTGCACAAAAAACACTTCTGAAAAAACATATGCAAACCTGGGTGCCACTGGCAGGGCTGTCGCACACATATATACATATACATGTACACATGCACACCACTGCCAGCGGCACACTACTGCAAAAAGGGCAATACATTACGTGGAAATCCCTAAAGAAGCATTTATGCTGTCTATCATACACGAAAAAACCTAGAGACTCTCGGTTCACACTTTATGTTCAAAAGATGTCAAAGCTGCCCACGACTTTCAACGTGATCTCAAGTAGGGCAGTCCTACACTATCTTTTACCTCTCAATAGAGGCTATGTTCATCCTGAAATTTCAACCAAAAGCCAAATATCCCGAACTAAGAGCCACGTGTATGAAAACTGTCTAGGTCTAAAACTCACTTTCTTGCCCATAGCAACCAATCAGAGCGCCCCTCTCATTTCATCTAGTGCTCTAGAACAATGAAAGGGTGCTTTGATTAGTTGCTATGGGTTACAAAGTGAGTTTTAAACCTAGACAGTTTTCATACATGTGGCCCTAAGTTCTACGTTCTGATGTAGAATGTAAGCCAGGAAGAAACATGTCTAAAAAGTTAGACAAGTCTAAAGCTGTACCAATTTATCAATCAGCATGAGCAACTGTGATAAATCTAGTGCATTTTTAGACTGTTTTCACTGTCTAACTTTTAAACAGTGATAGTATATGAAGGCCAAAGTTCTACCGTTTACCTTTTCCTTCATCTATGTCCTCTGATAATTCATGGCTGAACTTGATGGATATATCTTTTTAACCACCCTGTGCATGTATGTAACTAAGGCACTGCTATGCAAATTGTTTTGTTCTTTGTATTAATAATATATCCTCTCTACTTATATTTCTCAGGTTTATGTTTGTATTTATACATATAATATGTTTTATGCACATAACTTGTCTGAATCTATAGCTGTGTCACTTATTTACTACATATGTATACAACATACATGGCATGCACTAAACATGCTGAGACTTTTGAGTTTTATTTTAGTATATTATACTGCTATTATGTATTTGCAGGACATTACTTTCAAAGAACACCAACGTTATTACTTTAATTTGCTTCTTCTGTGATGCTACCTTCTGTTAGCCTGTGTCCTATGAGGCCTCTACAACAGCAATCATGATATAGCACACATATCATCAAGAGAGCTCATTTAAATTTTAATGAGCACATGCTGTGTCAGGTTGTGTGCCCAATTAAAGCTTTTGCCATTGGGATAGCAAGGCATTTTTCCAGAGATTACATTTCTCCGCAGTGCTCTGCACTTTGCACTGTGTACCGCTGCTCTCCGTCCCGTGACTGTTACCTACAAACCAGCAGCCAGAAAACTTGCATTTAACATATTTGTTATAGCCAGTTGTTACTTTACCACTGTGAATAGTAATATACAGTATATTTTCTACATTATCACAAAACACGGTTGCCACTTTTATGCTATATTCATATGGCCCTCTTTTTGTCATGTATATGTATTCTGTACCAAGCTATGTATCATAAATGCCCCAATAACTAAATATGTTTGATTGTGCACATGGTTTTTCTGTGTGTACTTTTTTGAATTTTTAAAATTTAAATCAACTGATTTTGTATTTTATATTTTGCCTATTTCATTTCTAGTTTGGACACAGGGCTAACCCGCATCCTGTGTACTGATACAGTTTTCATTGGGGATTTGGTTTTCGCTCAAATTTTTTCAGGCCAAAAGTGGCAATAACCATGATAAGGGGCCTAAAGAGCCCTTGTCATAGATTCTGTTAACATATGAAGGAAAAAATAGCACAGCATGGAGCACTTTCTTTTCTATTTACACGACAGACATCATGAAGGAAGTCAAAGGAGTTTATCAGGTGCTGTGAGTGTCCATTATGAAACAGATTCAGTGGAACCATCATTTTTGTGTGTCTATTCCTATGATGACACAGAAAAATAAAGATACGACACAGATGTGAACCTGGCCTATTAAGTCACAGCATAGATTTCCATTTATTATAAAGAAATATTTTCTGTATGTAATTCACAACAACGTGCAAATTCTGCACCAAAATCCACAAATGGCAGAAATATTGTAGAAATTTCTGCAACTGCAAATCAGTCCCATTTATTTAATAGTGGATGTTGATAGCAACTGCATGGATTTTTATGTAAAAACAAACGTGTTAACCAACTCACCACCCAATGTACATGGCATCCGCACGTATCCCTTCCAGAACAAGATGTCCAACAATCCAGTGAATGAAGAGAGATGACACAGCAGTTCCAGAAAAATACAATAAAATTTGCAGATGTTTATTTCCAATTCATTTAAAAAGCAAGGGGAACTCTCCATGGCATAGCAAGAAACCCCAATGAACGCCAACGCGTTTCGGGTGGTAATCCACCCTTAATCATGGCATAAAATCATAGCAAAAGAAGCGCCCATATATACTGTTGATAAAGACCAAATCCAAGAACTCACCTGTCTTGGTCTGCCTCCGCCATTGTTCCGCAGCATAACGGACTTACGGGACGCCAGAGACCACGCACACATGCATATCCACTGGTGCCCCGGACTCCCGGAACGCCGCAGGTATCCAGGACAACACAGTCCGGACATGCGCGGTGAAGCCCTGTGGCGCCAGAGACTCATATCTGACGTCTCAGATATCCGAAACGCTACATGTAACCTAGATAACATAGCCTACCCTGCTATACCGGGCCGCAAATCACTGGGCTGTAACAGCCATATATTATATAGACATAGACAGGAAAGAAACAGCATATAAGGGGCGCAAAAAAAGTACAACTTAACACATCCACAAAAAATAAGAACAATCCAATCCAAATAAAAAAAAAATATATATACTTTTTTAGTTGAAAACACATGTAAATAAAGAATATAATGGACACAAAGGAATGTCATGCTCCAAAAACAACAACCCCATAGTTGTTAGAGAGTATTAATAGTGAAACATCTATTCACGTTTTAGATTCAATCCATTTGGTACTGTAGTTTCTAGCACAAAAATCCAAAACGCTTCTCGATCATGTAAAATATGGTCAATATCCCCATCTCGAGCAGGCTTGGTCACTCTCTCAATACCCATTACTTTCAAATCATTATAATTACCATTGTGTACATGCCTAAAGTGGTTAGATAGATGAGACCTATTCTGTATAGACATATTGGTGACATCGTTAAGATGTTCAAGGATACGGGTTTTAAGCTTTCTTGTGGTACTACCCACATAGTATAAATTACAGGCCTTACACGAAGCTAGATACACCACATGGTGTGAATTGCAGTTTATGTATTTATGACGTACACACTCACCAGCACGTGACTGGGGGCCACTGTAATGGAGTCGATTTATTTCCACTTGCACTCACCTCTCAACCAGGTAGCAAATCAAGCATAAATCGCACCCCAGGACAGTTCCAGCACCCCAAGTTATCCGCTGCCACCACCTTCCTTCAATACTCAAAAAGAAAAATAAATCAGAGGGAAGGACTTGATGCAAAATACTTTTAAAACATTTAAAAACCCGCTTACCAGGTCACCTCATGCTTCCAGCAGCTAAAAAAAAAAAAAACACTCCTTCAAGGAAATGGACCCATGCAGCGACAAAAAACAAAGCTTATTACTGTAACTTTAATAAGAGGATAAGTCAGTGTTACATAAACAAAATACAATAAAATGACTATGACAATACGCATCAAACAGTTTTTAAAAATAAAAGGGATGAAACTTAGAAGCCCTTACACTTACAAGTCTTGGCTTCCGGATCCTGGGGTAGGGATGAATGAAGATTGAACACAGCTCAATCAGAAATTGAACCCCAGGCTATGAACACAGATTTGAGTCTGGCCATGTGTTTTATAGGCCCAAATCTCTGTCCAGGTTTCCCCTACTCTCTCTCATAATTTGAGCTGCTCTTTTACTGGCTGAAAATACAGTCATATGAAAAAGTTTGGGCACCCCTATTAATCTGAATCATTTTTAGTGCTATATATTTGGGTGTTTGCAACGCCATTTAAATTTTGATTTTATTTTTAAATTAATGTGGACACGAAATATTTCCGGATTGAAATGAGGTTTTTTGTATAACAAAAATGTGAAATATGAATTAAACCCAAATTTTGACTGGTGCAAAAATTTTGGGTACCCTTACATTTTATTGATTTGAATACCCCTAACTATTTTTACTGACTTTCTGAAGCACAAATTGGTTTTTTAATCACTGAGTTTTGAATTCATAGCCGGGTTATCAATGATGAGAAAAGGTATTTGGTGGCCATTGAAAAAGTTGTTCCCCTATTTGAATCCCGGAAAGGGGGCATCATGGGTCCTCAAAAAAACTCTCAATGTTTGAAAACAAAGATTGTTAACTAGTTATTCAGGGGAAAGGGATACAAAAATTTCCCTCAGGATTTAACCCTTCAGTTTCCATTTGGGAAATAGAAAGGGAAAATGGAAAGAACAGGGGCAGTTCTTTTTAAGCCCAGAAGGGAGGCCAAGAAAAATTATAGAAAGGCAGAGAAGAAGAAGGGTTTAGAACAGTCAGGACAACCCAAAGGGGACCACCCCCAAAAGAGGCGCATCATTTTGCTGCAGTGGTGTCACTGGGGGCATCGGTCAACAAACAGCACACTTTGCAAAAGGAGAAGCTGTATGGGAGAGTGATGCAAAAGAAGCCTTTCTGAAAGCACACCACAAACAGAGTCGCCTGGGTATGCAAAAGAAATTTTGGACAAGCCAGCTTCTTTTGGAAAAGAAGGTCTGTGGACTGAAAAAACAAATTTTGGTTGTTTGGTCATAAAAAAAGGCGTTATGCTGGCCCCCAAAACACGACCCAAGAAAAAAAACTTGCTACCCACTGTAAACTTTGGTGGAGGTTCCATATGCTTTGGGGCGTGTGGCCAATGCCGGCCCGGGGAATCTTTGTTAAATTTGAGGGTCGCATGGATTCAATATTCAGAATTTTAGTTTAAATGACAAGGGAAAAAGGAGGGGGGGGGGGGAAGGGGGGGGGGGGGGGGGGGGGGGGGGGGGGGGGGGGGGGGGGTGGGGGGGGGGGGGTGAAGGTTTAGGCGGGAGGAAATTTCAAAGAAAATGTCCAAACACGCCCTCTCCCGGCATTATAGAGGAAAATTCTGCGGAAAGGCCCACCAGCCCCCCCTAAATTTGAACATCTGTGGGATACTTTGAAGCGGGCTGTCCCCTGCCGGCGCCCTCAAACTTAAATGAACTTGAATTGTTTTGTAAAAAGGAAAAGGGAAAAATAAACCTTTTCAGGAAACCCGGACGTTAAAAGTAAGGAAGCGACTAGGGCTGTTATTTTTGCAAAAAAGGGGGAAAATTTCTAAATATTAATGGATTTTCTGTTGGGGGCCCATACTTTTGCATGGTCAAATTTTGGGTTTAAAGCATATTGAAATTTTGTGTTTTAAAATAAACTCATTTTAATCCCGAATATTACTGGTCCAACAGTTTTAGTATATCAAATTGAAAAGGCTGTTGAAAAAACCCCCAAAATTTGAACTAAAAGGATTAAGATTAATGGGGGCCCAAATTTTTATATGACTGTTTTTTGAGGGGGGTGGAAATTGATGTTTAAAGAGGGTTGTTGCTTTATCCCCCCACTAGATGGCAATACGGCTGGCTTCTGGTGGAAGATAATGACCTCTCACTGTTGTGCCTAATCGGGGTTTTGGGGTTGGGGGGGGGGGGGTGTGTCTAGGCCACATTGTTGGATTTTTCTGGAAGGGGATTGTATTGTTACGGGGGTGTAAAATTGCCTTCAATTTAGTGCTTATCAGATATGCCTGGGTTGTAAACCCCCAGGGGTAAAAATACTTGGGCCAAAATGACTTCCTGTGAAGTTTCACAATACAGGTACACATTCCATTCCCAAAGGGGGGGGGTATTTGAGCTCAGGAATTGTAGACTCAAATTAAGAATGGTTTAATGGCAATAAGAAACTATAATTTTTGGCCATGTTTCAACGGCTTATTCTGGGGACAATTGGTCCCTAATAACGGCCGAGTGCGCCAAATTTTCGGGCTGAACCGTCCCAGTAACTACGGTAATGCACAGTTTCATAGAGAAAATATGCATTACGTTCCTCTCCTGCCGGCGAATACGCCGAGGGGGGAGATAATTGAAGGTCACTTTTAGCGGGTTTCGCCGCTTAGCAAAAGATTTTCTATGGGCCGGCGAAGTGCCCGGCCCCCCCCACCCCCCCTCCCCCCCCGCCCCGGAAAAACGGCGTAATTGCGGGGGTTTAAATTCGCCCCCGCGTTAAGCCGTGTGAACATAGCCCCAGTGTATCATTACGTATTCTTTAAAGTGAAAAACTTTGTATGTTGACTTTTGAAGGTCTTTCCCGTTTGTTTAAAATGCAACAGACATGGGTTTTATCCACAAAGTAGAAGCCCTTTTTTTGGCTTAACCAATTCTGTTTTGAATTTTTTGTAACCACTAAATTAGGTGATAGTATACTCCCCAAAGTACATGATTTACGTGCCACTACCTGAACTCCTTCCGAAAGAACATTTTCAAGAATGGAATCCTCAGTCAGAATTGGTAAATGTTTGATAATAATGTCCTTAATTTTATGGTACTGTGCACTGTAGTCCAATACTAAAATGTTTTTCCTAGTATTGGATTTCTGCCGTTTTTGGCCTACTAACAGTTGGTCTCTATTTTTATGACTTACAATGGTGGATGCCCGTTTCAGCATCCAAAAAGGGTAACCCCTATTTCTCAATCTCCTAGAGATATTTGAGCATTCAATCTCAAAGTCTCCAGCCTGACTGCAATTTATTTTCGCACGGGTCATTTCGCCCACAGGAATCGACCTGTGGGTATGCTTAGGATGGTAACTGCGATGGTGAAGGATAGTATTTCCTGCCGTGTCCTTCCGATACGTTTTAGTAGCAATATTCTGGCCTGTTTCCCCAGACAGTACAAGATCAAGAAACTCAATGACATTGTGGCCAATACGATGCACAAAACTTAAATGACAGAAATGATTGTTTAAATAAAATATGAATGAAGGTATGGCAGATACATCGCCCCTCCATATAAAAAGGAGGTCATCGATGTATCTGCCATACCCGAAAAGATAATAAGAAAAAGGATTATCTGGGGTGTAGATGTAGGCAAACTCCCATCAAGCCATGATCAGATTGGCCAAGGAAGGCGAGAACTTCGCCCCCATCGACACCCCCTTGATCTGCATATAAATAATGGAATCAAAAGAAAAATAATTGTGTGTCATAAGGAAATCTGTGACAACTAAAATAAATTCCATTAAATCCTTTGAATAATTACTGAAAATACGTAGATGAAAATCAAGTGCATGAAGGGCCACTGGTGTAATGTACTTTTCTGCGCCCTTTATATGCTGTTTCTCTCCTGTCTATGTCTGATATTGCCTCCTGATATATAATATATGGCTGCTACAGCCCAGTGATTCGTGGCCCGGTATAGCAGGGTACGCTATGTTATCTAGGTTACCGGTAGCGTTCCGGATACCTGAGATGTCAGATATGAGTCTCTGGCGCCGCAGGGCTTCACCGCGCATGTCCGGACTGTGTTGTCCTGGTTACCTGCGGCGTTCCGGGAGTCCGGGGCGCCGGTGGATATGCGCGTGCGCGTGGTCTCTGGAAGTCCGTGATGCCACGGAACAATAGCGGAGGCAGACCTAGACAGCTGAGTTCATTGATTTGGTCTTTATCAACAGTATATATGGGTGCTTCTTTTGCTATGATTTTATACCATGATTTAGGGTGCATTACCACCCGAAACACGTCCGCAGTCATTGTGGTTTCTTGCTATGCCATGGAGGGTTCACCTTGCTTTTTAAATGAATTGGAAATAAACGTCTGCAAATTTTATTGGATTTTTCTGGAACCGCTGTGTCATCTCTCTTCATTCACTGGATGGATTTTTATGTGCATCATTTAATTGGATGGGACAGATACATCAATTTCTGCAAAAGATCTGCTGCATGCAAATCTACCCTTAGTGTGCTTTCACACAGAGAGTTTCTGGTGCATTTGGTGCATTTTGTAACATTACTGCACAAAAAACACATAAAAAATGCATCAAAAAACGCACCATATGAAAACAACCCTAGGCTATGTTCACTCATTGTACTAAAAAGTCCGATGTGGTTCTGATCTTGTTTCCTCGGCAGAGATCGAGGCAACACCAGGCTTTCTGCCGAGGATTTTCAGGTACAGATGTGGTTATCGTCTCCGATTCTCGTGCGGGTTATTTCCATTGTAATGAGGCCAACCGATGTCCCTCTGCGATAAGGATCCGCTCAAAAGAATTTACATTTTCATTCTTTCTTTTCACTGTGTGAACTGTAAAGTGGTCTGGCCATTCCAAATACGCATTGAAATCCCTGACTACTTCATGCCTGTAAGGCGGGGTTCATATATTGTGTTACAGCATGCATTTTTGTTGAATGCAGGTGGTTTTGTAATTAACTTCCTTGTAAAGTAACTAAAATAAATCACAACCCCCCCCATGCATTCAACAAACAAACATGCAGCAACGCAACATGTGAACCCAGCCTAAAGATAAAAGAAAGCTGGGTTATTGGAGCAACAGAGAATATCATCTATGTCAGTGTGATATCCAGACATCCTCTTGCTTCTACAGCCTTTGTGGACCACATTTATATCATGTAATTACTGAGGTTGACAGAAAATCTATTTCTACTAAACAAAAACTGAATCCTCAAGAGTACCAGTATGTATTAAAGGTTAATGGACTAATGAGACTACCATAGTTCCCATGATAATCCTAGGACAGTAAAGTGCTGCCCCTAGGACAAACGCAATGCACCCATGGACTACTGTATTATTGTTATGATCTATTAGTTAGCTTTTAGTTGCTTATCATAATTACAAGTAATAATCAAGAATGGTGGCAACTATGGACTACTGTGTATTGTAGTAATCTATTAGCTTTCAGTTGCTTGACATACTTACATGTAATAGTTAATACTAGTGGAAACTATGGATTACTGTATATTGTTATGGTCTATTAGCTTTTAGATTGCTTGTCATAATTACCTGTAATAGTTAATACTGATGGCAACTATGGATTATGTTATATTGTTATGGTCTATTAGTTTTTAGTTACTTGTCATAAATACATGAAATAGTCAAAACTGGTAGCAACAATGGACTACTGAATATAGTTATGCTCTATTAGTTAGCTTTAAATCCTTGTCATAATCACAGGTATTAGTCAAGACTGACAGCAACTATAGACTACTGTATATTGCTATCATCTATTAACTTTCAGTTGCTTGTCATAATTACATGTAATAGTCAAGACTGATGGCAACTATGGACTACTGTATATTGTTATGATCCATTACTTAGCTTTCGGTTGCTTGTCATAATTACATGTAAAAGTCAATAGTGGTGGCATTTATGTGCTTCACACATCTACTATAATGTTATGGTTTGTTATCTAGCACATGAGAAACAAAGGAATCGTTTTTGTGCATTAAATACTGTACATCATTACATAACAAGAAGAATTAAGGCATACTACAGGGGGCAAAATAAGTATTACACCGGCGATTTTGCAAGGTTTCCCACCTTCAAAGAATAGAGAGGTCTGTAATTTGAAGGTACACTTCAACTGTGAGAGACAGAATCTAAAAAAAAATCCTGAAAATCACACTGTATGATTTTTAAATAAAGAATTTGCATTTTATTGCATGAAATAAATTTGATCACCTAGCAACCAGCAAAAATTCTGACCCTCACAGATCTGTTAGTTTTTAAGAACTCCTCCTACTCTGCACTCATTACCTGTGTTAATTGTGCCTGTTTGAATTTGTTACCTGTATAAAAGACACCTGTCCACACACTCAATCAATCACACGCCACCCTCTTCAAGACCAATGAGCTGTCTAAGGACACCAGGGACAAAATTATATACCTGCACAAGACTGGGATGGGCTACAGGACAATAGGCAAGCAGCTTGGTGAGAAGGCAACAACTGTTGGCGTAATTATTAGAAAATGGAAGAAACACAAGATGACTGTCAGTCTTCCTTGGTCTGGGGCTCCATGCAAGATCTCGCCTCGTGGGGTAAGGATGATTCTGAGGTAAAGAATCATCCCAGAACTACATAGGAGGACCTAATCAATGACCGAATAGAGCTGGGACCACAGTCTCAAAGATTACCGTTAGTAACTCACTACACTGTCATGGATTAAAATCCTGCAGGGCACGCAAGGTCCCCTTGCTCACACCAGCAGATATAACTTTTTGGTATCAACTCCACTCGCCGAGTTTAGAAGAAGGAGGAGTACAACTCCAACTTTTCTGCAAACGGGACAGGCACTACTGTACTGTATTGAAGGGAAGATGGATGTGGCCATGTATCGCAAGATTTTGGCCAACAACCTCCTCCCCTTTAGTAAGCATTGAAGATGGGTTGTAGCTGTGTTTTCCAGCAGGACAATGACCCGAAACTTACAGCGAGGGCAACTAAGGAATGGCCCTGTAAGAAGCATTTCAATGTCCTGGAGTGAACTGGTCGGTCTCCAGACCTGAACCCAATCAAAACTCTTTCGAGGGAGCTGAAACTCAATGTAGCCCAGTGAGAGCCCCGAGGAGAAGATCTGTATGGAGGAGTGAGCCAAAATCCCTGCTGTAGTATGTGCAAACTTGGTTAAGAACTACAGGAAATGTCTGACCTCTGTAATTAGAAATATAGGTTTCTGTATGAAACATTTTCTGTTTTCCTATTGTACATTTATTCCATGCAATAAAATGAAAACTAATAATTTAAAATTCATTTTAATAAGTATTGTATTATATCTTTTCATGGAACAACACTGAAGATATGATCCCTTGACACAATGTAAAGTAGTCAGTGTACAGCTTTTATAACAGTACAAATTTGATGTGCCCTCAAAATAACACAACACATAGCCATCAATGTCTAAACTGCTGGTAACTAGAGTGAGTACACCCCTAAGTGAAAATGGGCTAATTATGCCCAAAGTGCCTTAACTCTCTTGGGCATGTACTTCACTAAAGCTTCACAGGTTGACACTTCTACTCCTCCATGATGACATAATGGAACTAGTGGATGTTAAAGACCTTGCAGACCTCTACCTTCCATTTGAGGATGACCAACAGATGCTCAATACGGTTTAGGACTGGAGTCATGCTTGGTCAGTCCAGCATCCTTACCCTCATTTTCTTTAGCAAGGCAGTGGTCAGCCTGGAAGTGTTTGGGGTCGTTATCATGTTGGAATACTGCCTTGTGGACCAATTCTGAAGGAAGAGGATCATTCTCTGCTTCAGTATGTCACAGTACATTTTGGCATTCATGGATCCCTCAATGAACTGTAGCTCCCAACAGTTAGCAGTACTCACATGACACTCCCACCACCAGTCTTGACTGTAAACAAGACCCACTTGTCTTTGTGCTCCTCACTTGGTTGCACCACACATGCTTGACACTATCTGAACCAAAGAAGTTTATCTTGGTCTCATCAGACCACGGGATATAGTTCCAGTAATCCAGGTCCTTAGTCTGCTTGTGTTCAACAAACTGTTTGCAGGTTTTCCTTGTAGATCATCTTTAGAAGAGACTTCCTTCAGCCATGCAGACCTATTTGATGCAGTGTGTGGCATATGGTCTGAGCACTGGCTGGCCCGCCGCCCCTTAACCTCTGCAGCAATGCTGGCAGCACTCATAAATCTATTTTGAAAAGAGAATCTCTGGAGCCCCTACACTTAACTTAATTGGTCGACTATGGCGAGGCCTGTTATGAAACCTGTGTTAAACCACTATATGTTTTTGGCCACCACACTGCAGCTCAGTTTTAGGGTGTTGGCAATCTTCTTATAGCCTAGGCCATTTTAATGTGAGCAACAATTCCTTCTTTCAGATCCTCAGGCAGTTCCATCTGGTTTTCATATCTTATCTCAGAAACCTTGCGTATAGATTATTTCTTTTTTTTTTTGTAAATCTTTCAATGACAATGTGTTTCTTCATTTCACTCTCCCTGAACAGAACAATGGGACACAAGAATCAATACATGAAGATTCCCAGTGGACACATTTGGGTAGAAGGTGACCATCATGGACGTAGCTTTGATAGCAATGCCTTTGGACCTGTAAGTAATACATAATTTAGTTGTTTTTAATAATTTATCATCAAGTCTATGTCAAGTCTATATGATATTCCCATTAAATATAAAGATCACTAGGGCTAATTTAAGAATAAGACTAATTCAACCTAAGCTTACTAAATTAAAATGCAGCTCTTCTTTTTAGCTAATTATTCCCTTTGAATTAGGCACAAAAGCAGAGAAATTTGTGTTAGATTTTACATTGATAAGCAAGAAGAAAGAATCCTAGTTCTTCCAGCCATTGCACGAGGGTAACAAACTAGAAGAAATGTGTTAACTAAGTGCATGAATAAGGCATGAACGAATAAATAGAACTGAGCATAATTTTAGTAACGTTGATCATGACCAACAAAAGAATACTAGAGAATTGTATATTTTTCTACATGGCTCTGATGGAACAAAGACAATGAAACATCTGTATTAAGACCTCCCTACGTTTTGCTGTCAGTGTCAGCCCCTTATGATCTGAGTTTATCTTGGGCTGACAGTAGGGGTATGCTAGTCCTTAGATACTACCAGCAAGCATTAAACCTTCTCAATGACAAGAAGAAATAATGCATTGGAAGTCAGTTAATGTCTTTCTTTTGCATTTTACAGAGATATTTTAATGTAAAAAGCATCATTATTTTTACAGCATTCATCCATATTCATGTGCTGTTTATAAACGCTGCTGCTTTCATGTGCGGTGCAGAAGTGGCAGCTATCTATCTATATGATGCATCTACAGTATACTGCCTACCAGTCAAAGAGATAAAAATTAGTTTCCAACTTTCATCTCTTCATAGGCAATACTATCATTGTACTCTTTCTAGGGGCAATGTTCCAATTTTGAATCACTGTTTTGTTGATGCTTTGCATGGTGTTTTACTTCAGGTTTCTCTCTTCATAGCAGCTCGTTTTAATTTCTTTGAAATGTCATAATACTTGTTTCTTTGCTCGCAAGCAAGACCTCCGGGTATAATGCTCAGTTTATTTTTATTCTTGAGCTGTTAAGGGTGATTACTTAGTCATATTGTAAAACTGTGTGTGCTCATTCTAAACCGACAGCCATCGGATGGGATTTATTGCTTTAAATTGGGAAATTGCTGAAAGTGTACAGTGTGTTCATGTTGGTATACGATTTCTTCAGCTCGTGACATTGTAATAGTTTTTGATATGTTACACTACTCAATTTATAACTGTAATACTGAATCATTTTAGAGACCTCAATATGTTGTAAAAGAAACCGTTTAGTATGTTTGAGTTTAAGGGTTCTGAACACTGTATTAAATGATTCTACGACGACACGTCATATTATCAGCTCTACAGATATAGAGTACTTTAGGAAACAATTTCATGTCAGTGTTGATAAAGCACAAACCTTTTTTATCATGGGTACAGAAGAGTGAATGTTGCTGAATTATAGCTTTTTTCACTGACTCAACCATTATGCTCTTTTCACATCGGATAGAAGCCTCCATTCCAGATTCCGTCACAAATTTAAGAAACAGAGAGCACAGCAGGCACTCTAGTTTTTTCGTGATGAAAAAACCTAATGAGCCTCATTATAGTCAGAAAGGTCTATCTATTGCCATTGGTGTCTCTCATATGAAGGATCTGACAATTCTGCTTTTAAATACAAATGCAGATGTGAAATTAGCCTAAAATTAAGTTAGACACTGTCTAGAAGTTAGAGTAAATTTAGGCAGTATAAAAATTCAGCAGATACAGTATATCACAGTGGCTCGTGCTGTTGGACAATTTGGTGTATTTTAAGACTTTTCAACATTTTTTGGGACAGCATGTCGCATTGTAGCCATGTCCTTTTTTCCTGCTGAACCATGTCCATGTCTTGCTAAGCCAACCCCACTGATTGGACCATTTGCAGAAAGGGTCTAAAGGCACATAGTAAATGTATTTGCAACACACTGCCACATCGCTGTGACCAAAAAAATGCCACTTTCTTGGTGCATTTTGTGACACTTTTCTGGCATACAGACAGTAGAAAATGTGCCCTCTTATACAGCCCATACTTTCCTTTCTCTACAGTACTTTTGATTGCAGTACTATAGTGTCATTTTGAAAGAAAATAGTAATTGATTATTTATGATAGTAAACCTAATTGATGATTGATTTGTGGTGTGGTGGTGTGTTATAGGTTATGTGGTCAAATAAGCCCTTTGCTTCAGTGTCTATTATAGAATGTAAAAAGGGATTTTCGGTCATGAAGTCCGATTAGTGAGGACCTCCATATTGTGGAAATATACTATATATAGTAATGCTTTTTGGAGCTGGTCCAAGGGTTTTATGGGAAGTTTCAAGACTTAAAATGTAGTTGCTATTTTGTTCAGTGATCCTGGTTTTAGGCTGGCCTCACACAGCAATATTTTGCATCAGTATTTGAAAGTCAAAACCAGAAACAGATCCAAAACACAGAGGAGGTCCAAATCTTCCCATTACATCCTTTTGTGTAGGTTCCCCTTCTGGTTTTGGCTTACAAGTACTGATGTAATATACTGCCATGTGAACCCAACTATAGAGTAGGCTATGACCGACAGAACACTCAACAAACTAGCAGCTACACTTAATATGCCTTCCATGTGTATTCCTCTTCTATGGATCTGTTTTATTTTATTGCACTTAGACTAGATTTTAATTTCTGCCTTGAAATCCTCCTGTTTCTCTACTTGGTAATTGCTATCTACAGTATCTCACATAAGTAGTACAGTCCTCATATTTTTGTAAATATTATACCATATCTTTTCATGGGACAACACTGAAGATATGACACTTTCATACATTGTAAAGTAGTCAGTGTACAGCTTGTATAACAGTGTAAAGTTTGTGTGCCCTCAAAACAACTCAACACAAAGCCATCAATGTCTAAACGACTGGCAACAAAAGTAAGTACACCCCTAAATGAAAATGGACGAAATGTGCCCAAAGTGTCAATATTTTGTGTGGCCACCATTATTTTCCAGCACTGCCTTAACCCTCTTGGAATATGGAGTTGGGAGCCAGCTTCATCCTTGAGTGTATGTGTATACAGAGAAACTGTACCAGTAAATATGATATAGTGAAAACAAAAATTGGAAATCCACCACAACAGTCCATGTTATGATTAAGAGCAGGTTGTGCTGCTAAAAATGCCTAAGCTAGGTTTCAGTTTTGCCTTTGTCTTTTTCTGCATGGTGCTGCCATAGGTGATTTTTGTATTTTACATATTGGATACCATTTTCACTTAACTCTCTTGTGCATGGAGTTCACTATAGTTTCACAGGTTGCAGCCACTGGAATTCTCTTTCTACTCCTCCATTACGACATCACGGAGCTGGTGGCTGTTAGAGACCTTGCGCTCCTTCACATTCCATTTGAGGATGACCCACAGATTTTCAATAGGGTTTAGGTCTGTAGACATGCTTGGTCAGTCCAGCACCTTTACCCTCATTTTCTGTAGCAAAGCAGTAGTCATGTTGAAGGTGTGTTTGGGGTCATTGTCATGTTGGAATACAGTCCTGTGGCCCAGGAGGGAGGGGATCATGCTCTGCTTCAGTATGTCACCAATGAGTAACATGATACTGTGGAGGGAAAATGGGAAACTGAGCACAATTTGTCCATTTTCACTTAAGGGTGTACTAACTTTTGTTGCCAGCAGTATAGACATTGATGGCTGTGTATGGAGTTATTTTGAAGGCACACCAAAATTACATTGTTATACAAGCTGTACATGGACTACTTTACAATGTATCAAAGTGTCTTAAAAGTTGTCCCGTGAAAAGATGTAATACAATATTCACAAAAATGTCAGGGGAGTACTCACTTTTGTGAGTTACTGTATAATTACAGTATGGATAGTCTGAGGCTCTGTATATTACACAGTAGACACCAATGTATAGTTATTGTCCACATCCATGTTTTTTAAGAACTCAAGCATTAATGTTTAACAGCAATTTGGTTTTTATATGATATGGTAATTTGATGTGAAATTAATATTCCCTTTTACAAAGAGTAACTTTATCTCTGATACACTCGGGTATGTTGCTGGGAAACAAAGTGATGCTTTCAGGTGACTAGATCGTCACTGTGATACAGTGAAGGCATATGTTCTGTTGGTATCTATTTTCTGTCATATGAATATAACCTGCCTTTCTTCACATATTTAAATTTACTGTATTTAGTTTTACAAAACTGTCCAGAAGCCCATTTCTCTGCTTGACATTGCAAATATACATTGTGCAATGCTCTACTCCATCACACTTTATAGATCTGGTAATATCCCCATAAATGGGCAATTTGAGATCTATTCAATAAGCTTTAACAAGAAGAAAATGCTGCTATTTTTCTCAAGTACACAACTCCTGGCTCTCTGAGAGAGAAAATTTCTGGATCATTTTCCTGCTTCCCTTAACAGCAGTGATTTAGGGGCACCACTTCTATGTATACTCCTCTCATAAAAATTACCTACAGTCCTTCTAACAGAATACCTCAGGTGAATGATAAGAAATATAAAGGGAATAATAATATATAGATATTTTGCTAAAATAAACAAGGTTTAATTTACTGCTCGGTCTTCATCTTTGTATTGGAGTTTTTTCTACTGGATTATCATGGCATATGGAATAAATGTTTATTTATGTATTATTATTGTTGTACAAAATATATATCTAGCCACAGTTACTATGTGTTTTTGTTAAAGGTATATTTTCATCTTAGACATTTATGGCATATTCACAGGATACCATTAATGTCTTACAGGTGCAATCACCACATCCAGACACTGTGGACCATATGTATTAAAACTGTCCAGGTCCAAGGCTTTCTTTGTTGCCATAGCAACCAATCAGAGCTCCCTTTTATTTCATGAAATGCTCTAAAAAAAAGAAAGGGGAGCTCTGATTGGTTGCTATGAGTAACAGAGAAAGTCTTATACCTAGACAGTTTTCATACATGTCCCCCTATATATATTATGTTTACTATGAATGCTAAAAAAAAGTTCACATTTTATTTAGAGAATATGAAATATATTACTGACACAAGGTTTTTAGAATTTCCAAAAAAGTAACCAACATGGGAAGATTATTCAATATAATTCAGTAAATAATGATCACTGAAATAATTAATCTGGTCACCACCCATGTCTACAATAAGGCAGATTTACCATGGCAATTTTGGTGCAAGCCAAAATACTGGCATACTGTACATGCCTTATACCACATTTATTTTGTGTTTAAAACAGTATTAAAAACTTTTTTAACTCCTCTAACAAATGGTCATATCTTTGAGGAGAAAGTGGCATATAGTGATGGAAAGGAGAATGACTTACAGTGCATTATTATGCGCCAAAAATGTGCCAACATTTTGGTGTTGTTATTGACACAAACTAGGCCATATGCCATAGTTGTATAAAGTTGGATAAAAGATTTATCATACAGCATGTGCCACTAGTATGAATGTGTTTACACCGTCTAAGTATTAGACATCACTATCAATAAAATGGATCCCAATGTTTTAATGCTGTTTCAAGTAAACCCCTCAAAAGTCAAACGGTCACTCCCTCCATCTGGAAAAAAAGATTCAATATCCAGGGGAGACAAACCTTCTTTACCATAAAAAATGTGGATCTGTGGAATAGCTGCCTGAGCACCTGGACACAACAAGAAAGGCTTAGATAACTACTTACTTCTAAATAGTATTAATATTTATGTAGCCATATAAAACGTCTATTAGAATGTAGATGTAGTGAGATGGCAATTTTGGAACTAGTAACACAATATTCCGCTCGGGCAGATTGATTCTTCCCTCATAGGTTCCAAAGTCTACATCAATAGGGAAACCAAAGTGATAAAATTCCCTACCACTCCCCCTTCATCCATGTTTCTCTCTACTCTTGGTTGAACTTGATGGATATAAATTTTTTTTTCAACAGTACTAACTATATAACTATGCAACAACAATATTTAACCCACTAGGCAGGTAGTACAAATGGAAGTGTTCAGATACTTGGACAAAGTATCATATCCATGAGGACATACCCATTTTTACATCTTAGTGAATATCTCTATGGGTGGTTTAATGTCTTCCATTAGTAGTAGTTATCATTTTGCATATGTTACTTTCATAATGGTCCAGATATGCTGGATACTTTCAGCTCATTTTTATTTTTTGCATGACATGCTATCATAGGGATTTCTATTTTTCTAGTAGTAGTGCCTGGTGGTAAGTGGTTTGATATTTTTTAATTTGCCATATAATATTACAAAACTTTATATCACACAAAAGATAAACTTTACACTGTATAGTTTACTGGAAACATAAAGTAAAACACGCTGAATTTTTTCAACTTGCATTTAAATGCCCAAAATCAAAGCGTTTATCTATGCAAGGGTTCAAAGATTAACAAATCTATACTTATTCTGCATCAATTCTACTAAAACATGGGTCTCTTTGTCAAGTAAAATGTATTAATTTTGCTGTCATTTATGAAACGCTATATGTATGACAGAAAGCCAAAGACACAGCTGACAATCATACAGTGTTTGGCAATGGCAAAACAAAACAGCTCTGGAGTAATTGAATCCAGATGGTTGTACTTCCTCTTTACCAAGTCAAATGATGCTGTTCCTCTGTATCCTGAATGCCCAAAATAACATTAGTTTATACACTCGGCATTGTGGCTAGACAATGAAAACATATGGGTTTTTTATAAAGGAGTCTATTGTTTGTTAAGAACTAATACACCAAGATTGTTCGGGAGTTTGTCATCCTTTCATCTTTAAATGGAAAAGCTTTGTGATAACATTGAATACAACATAGAAGGCTACAGATTTTCAACATGTTGACCACACATTTAGGAGACTGGAGATGAAAGCTGGCAATCGTTGAGCGTTCGCAGTTCCAACACACCTGCACATTATTTTGATTGCTCCACCACCCACTGCCAGCAATGATCTCAATACACACTTTATGAAGTAGCAAAGCGGGTATTGAAGGGAAATTAAAGTTTTTTGATGTTGTCTTATAATAGTCTGTGTTGGTGTCTTTTCTCTACTTAATTTAGTGCAGATGTTTGCCTTTGTTCATACTAGCAATTTGCTGCAGTTACTTGTGTCAGATAAAAAAGCATATGTTTGAAAATATGATGTAGGAGAGGCCTAAAATCTGGAGTGTCAAGTAGTGAGTAAGAGAAGATAACTGATTATTACTGTATTGTACTGATTATTTTGAGGGCATTTCTTTTACTCTTACCACCAGTTATAAATGAACAATGGTATACTGCAGTACTTAGTATAAGCTTAATATCTGCAATATATTTTAGGCAAAATCCCCTGTTTGGATCCAGCAGCAGAGATATCTCCCAGCCATCCATATTCAGCAGGAAGCCTCAGTGGGCCATTGTAATCAAAACTTAGAAGTTTTCAGCAGTTTTTTGTGATGCATTAGGGATTTTCTGGAGACCAGGGGTGAGCTTCTGCCAGAGCTTCTCAGTTAGTAGCTGGAGGGTGTTGCTGAAAAATAAGAAAGGCTTTGCTAATCAACTACTTGGCAACATTAGAACTTACTGGGGGTGTACAGCAATTTTGCATTTTTAAAACAGGAGGTTTTCCCAAAGGGGACTTATATTGCTGCAGGAACCTTCCAAACCAATACAGTGCTTTTATACTGTTTTCAGTGATGAATTTGCAGAAAAAGTTTCCCACTCACAGAATTCCAAATGCAAGAGCAAAATTGATGCTGTTGAATACAAGCCTCATGAATGCTTCTTCTTTGGGTCTCCCCCAGTTGTCTTTTCACTCTTCTACTATCTTCTTCCCTGTACTGATTTGATTATAGTAGCTACATTACTAAGATCCATGTCCTGATATTAGGAATGTGGATCCAGCCACTGTGGAGGCATGATGTGGAGGCCGGGCGGCCTAAAACCACCTACTCAATCACCTGGGAATGCCACAGGCCACTA
>JAODAL010046049.1:0-31332 GCA_025379985.1 Phyllomedusa bahiana | reverse complement strand
CAAATTGAAAAATTTTTGCTTGTTTTCACTGTCCCCTTATTCTGAAGACCATTTAATGAATGATACAACCCCTTTAAGTAGAATTGCTGCCCTAAAGCTACAGAGCTATGGGAGAGAGGAGAGAGAGAGGGCGATAAAGGGAGTGAGAAATTGTCCAGAGAATTGCTATAGAAGCAGTTGCATTAAGGGGGAGAAGTGTGGAAACCCAGTTGAGAAGTTGTCTGCCTGTCAGAAGTGTTGTAACCTGCTGTGAAACCTGTAAGTAAAGCCTGCAGATCCCAAACTGAGGTCTCTGTGGTTCTTCTAGGGGTAAAGAACTACACCTCCTACACCAGTAGGCCTGACATCCACACACATCCGTTTCCCATATGTGTCTACCTGCCTGAGGGCTGCACCCATCACCATCTGCTTCCTCATGCACACCTTTATACAGGTCCACTATTCTATGCAGACTCCGCCTCATTACTAGATCATAGAGATGAAAACCATTCTAAAGATTATGGGTACCGGGACTTGGGATAATTCCTTTAAGGCAACCCTAAACACACATATAAGAGCTGAAAAAACATTGGCAACAGAGTAAGAAACTAAATACAGTCATTCACTGTGTGTCTGCAGCCTAAAGCACCTCCCATGTCGTGCACTTACATCCTCTGATTCCAACTCCTGACTGCTGGTGTTCAGCACAACCCGTCCTTAGCAGAGAAGAACATTCACAGCCTTCAGGTTGTGGCAGCATCAAAAGCCATTTGGGTTAGAAATGGCCACCTGAATGCTGTGATACTACTGGCCACACCAGTGACGAACTACCTGGCTGCCTCTATCCCTTTCACTCTACGGAGCAGAATCCACTGAACGGGGAAAGCCAGACAGAAAGCCAGACACAACAAGAACACACAGCATGGGGGAGTTCCATACAATTAATAAATTAGGAATGGGTGAGGTTATTCAACTCCAAGCCTCCCCGGCCAGTGACCCTGTAGCAGGAGTGGTCTACCTGTATTGAATTTATGCCAACAACTGTCCTCTGTGATGTTGCTCATGCTGCTCTCTACCCCTATTGCTGTCACCAAGTTTACAGAGGAGAAAGAGGAGATAAGCTACTCCATGTCTTTGATGAATGGACAATTCCATGCATCATAATCCCAGAACTGTGGCCCAATTACACATACAGCAACAGTGTTGCAGAGATTTAAAAATCTACATTCAGGGCATCTAGCTGTAAACCACCTGGCCACTGTTTCTGGGCATAATTAGGGTGTGTTCACACAGCATATGTAAAATGCCAGTCGGATTCTCTTTAAGAATCTGGCCGGTATTTTATGGTCTTTAAAAGGTTTTGGGAGACGGTTCTGTCCGCAGTTTGCAGATTCATCGCCCCCATAACCTCTGAATTGCACACCTTCCACCCTAAAAGTCCTTGCATGCTCCAAGAATTTTCATAACACCGGTGTCTGACAAGTCATTTGGCTGAAAATCCGTTCAGTGTGGACTACTGAATGGATTTTCTTTTAAAGTCTATGGGGATGGTTGCTTGTCCATTTTCAGATGGTTTCCAAATCCACAAACTGTTTGAAAATCCGACCAATAAACCATGTCATATGGACAGATCCTAACTATAAGCAGATAGCTACTTTTTACTGAAGTAGTGGGTAATTTTTGAAGGTTTAAATGACTTTGGGCTACAGTTCATACATTGTCAACAAACACCGAGCGATGACCCACATCAAAATCAAGACCAGGGGACCCAAAATGGTTCCAAACATGAATACTGAGCATTAAAAATGAGCAGATGGCCACTTTTTACTGACATAAATAAGTAACAGGTGTTTTGAAAGGGCGCATTTACACTGCCAACACACAGATAGGAATGTGCTCCATCAAAATCATTTCATTCCAGATTGAGACAAAGTAGTCTCCTGTATGAATACTGCCATCAAAGCAAGTAAACAGCCACTGTTTACAGATCTGAATAGGTTACTGGTGGATTCAATTGGTTAAAGGACTTTGGCCTACTAATTTGTACACTGCAGACAAACTTTCACAAACCACATTATATTCAGTGGTATCAAGGCTGGCCCAAACAGGTTCTGGCCATAAAAGTTAGCATCAAAGTGGGCAGACAGACAATTCCCATTTTCATAAAGTAACAGGTGTTTTTCAAAAGGGTTAGAGGCCTTTTACCCACTGATGTTGTACTGACAGCACAGAGATTAGGATTCCCTGCATTAAAATCACTGAAGTACAGACTGGCCTAAAGTTGTTCTGGGCATCAGCACTGCCATCAGAATAGGTAGATGGCCACCTTTTACTAGTTTGAATAAGTAAGATGCAGGGGTGTACTTAAAATTTATAGCAAAACCAGATGGGCCCTTACCACCTAATGACAGAAAACTATAACAGCAGCATATGCAGAAATAACTTAAGATATAAATAACAGTGCCATGTATAAAGTTATTGCACCTGTGTTGGTCCCCCTTAACCTTTGAGCCACTTAGCAATGGCTGGTCCATTGTAAACCAAGCACTTGTCACCCTTTGTTTCACTCATACACCCTAATAGATTGTAAGCTCTTGCGAGCAGGGCCCTCACACCTCGTGCCTCATTTGTCAGTAGCTTTTTTATAATGTAATGTCTAATTTGTCTGTGCTTATTCCCTCTATATTGTAAAGTGCTGCGGAATATGTTGCCGCTATATAAATAAAGATTATTATTATTATTATAACAGGGATAAAAGACTTTGATGCTTGAGTTGCTACTGTAAATTCAGTGGTCCAAAGTCATTTAACTTTAGGCTGTTTCTTAATAGTTTGTGTCATAAATACTGTTGTCAACCCGACCATGACATCTAAATGGTTATACAGTATTCCCATCTTATTGATTGGCTTTAAACATGTAGGCAAAGGTAAATAAAGACAATTACCAAATACATTTCTGTTCTGATTTTGCTTCCTTTTAGAGCTTGACCAGTTTTTATCTCCTGTCTTTCTATACTTCTCACTGTTCTAGCGGTAGCAGGGCTGGTGACATAACTGCTGTGTCTTATAAGCAGGATGGAGCTTGTTTCTCACTCTCTAATCTTGCCTTTTTACTGAGAAAAACTTTAACTCTTAGAATTACTGACCTGGGAGCAGCCTTGCACCATCCTGTCAGATCTGCAGAGCACATCTATGTGTAATTACATAAAAAATAACTCAGCAGCTAACAGTTTGTCTTGGCAGCATGTACATTTTTCTCTCTCTAGCGGCTTCACATTTATAGCAGTGGCCTTGTTTTCACAACCCCTCCATCAGTTATGTCCCTATTAAAGGCTCAGCTAGGAATAGGAGCTAGTAGAGCTGAAATGTCAGTCACTACTGTGGAGCCTGCAAAGAAAGTGTGAGCATGAAGAGTGAAAAAAAACTAAATGGGACAACTCCTTTAAACAGCCAGGATTTGCAGCCAACCCTGGCTTCTATCAGCAGGTGCTGTCTATAACTAGCAGCCAGCACCCACCAGTTATGGAGCAGAATTAGTGTGTGAGCCTGCTGCATATTCCCTTACCAACATTATGACAGTTTGGTCATATGTCTTTAACCTCTTAAACCCCAGGTCTGAAAAGTAGTTAAAGGACCCCCACATTTTTAAAGTTTTTCTGTCCTCCTCGCACTTTCATAACAGTTGAGTCTTGTTTATATTTTTTAGTGACGCTTTGAATATGAGGCCCTTATTATCAAAAGAACCAATGGTTTACTTTAGATAAATCACTTTTTACTTTCAAAGGAATTGCAGAATTTTGTTTCCACTCTTTTTATCTTTGAACAAACATCCCAGAGTTTCACTTCTGAATAAATAGCTGGGATTAAATTCTACTTGTTCTCTTTTGGTACATGAGGAACAATAATATGTTAGGGTCTTTTTTTGTGTCCCTAAAATTATGCAACTATTCTTTTTAATAAAACATTTATTGTTTTTTTTTTTTTTTTTTTTTTTTTTTTTTTTTTTTTTTTTTTTTTTTTTTTTTTTTTTTTTTTTTTTTTTTTTTTTTATTTTTTTAATTTTTTTAAATTTTACACTTTTTTGTTTTTTCTGTTTTTTTAAATCCCATGATGGGAGAACTGTGTTACATTACCATGTGTAAAAAAAAAAGTATTAGCATATTCATATATGCTAATACATTATAATCTGTGTCAGTCTGAAACAGGCAGTGATCAGGACAGCACACAGGCTGTCCTGATCACAGATTTCTTATACAGACAGCTTTGAGGCTACTCTAGGTCCCAAGGGCTGATTGTGCAGCCATTCCCTGGGCTCTGTCGGGTCACCGGGTGTCCCGATCACCCGACAGAGCAGTGAAACCCTTTGCTGCAGTGACGAACTGCGGCAATCAAAGGGTTAAAGCACCGTGGAGCAAAGGTTTCCCCCGCTCCCCAGCGCTTGCAGGAGCTGTGCTGTGAACAGGGATGTGCAGTACAACTCTGATGACCTGCACCAGCCAACGCCAAAAGACGGCAGGCGGTCGTTAAGGAGTTAAGGGGTTAGAGCCCAATTCATGCCACAAAGAAAAAAATTTAGTTGACCAAAGTATAAAAAATATACACCTTATCAATGTGTCATTCCAAAAGGTGACATTTTGCTATGAACATCTAGGCATCTGAAGGCCTTGGTCTTGAAAGGGCTTTATGCCGTATATCTCACCAAATAGTAGATATATCAGACACATACTTTCAGTCTTAGAATGGGTTCCATGGTAGTATTTTAGTCAGTATTTGCAAGACAAAACATGGAGTAGATCAAAAACACACAAAAGGTGTAAGGACAGGAATACACAGTGTGGCCATTAGTCCCACCTTCGAAAGATCCACCAGTGACCACAGCCATTGGTAGATGCAGCAGAGGTGGGACTATTGGTCGCACCACAGTCACACCATGGAGAAGATGGCTTATGCATGAGTGCGTTACAGCAAGCTACTGCTGGATGCTGTCTTGGACATGCTAACCCATGACAAGATGAGCTCACTATGATATTCTTGCCTATTTTGAAACTAAAGACAGCTAGGAACTTTGTTTTATCTAAAAAGGACTTAACTTTACTCATGTTTTTTTAAGAATAGCGTAGCCTATTTTGGAGTTTATGTGCTGCAGTCAAATATCTGGTTGATCTGTTTTCAATAAACTCTGTTCTTCTGCAACCTGTACCGCATATGCCTAGATTCCCAGATGGTTTATTAACGTTGGAAAATAAGGGAATGGCTTTGTAGTCACATAAATAGCAAAGTTACAAGAAAATACCATTACTTTTTATTCAGTCTATTCCTGCAGACAGGGTATCCTGTGTCAGTGCACTGAATTCAACAACACTGCATGTGGCGCACTGAATTTTGTTGCACTGCTCAGCAGTTTTCCCATTATTCTGCTGATCAAAAGTTTGGCTTCTTTTTGTTTTGTACTGGTTCTGTCTAAGAAACAGAGAAGAAAAATCATACTGTACATGGTTTGCCAATGGAAAACCCAATTTCTCTTTTAATTTTCTCGTTATTACAGCTATATGAAATGAATGATCAATGCCAAAATAAAAATACCAATGGAAAAAAACAGGGTGATTCAAAAAGGACAGTACAAAATTACAGCCTTGTGAAGGCTTCCATTGCCGCAGGAAGTAGCAAAACCACCATCTTTGTACACCCTATTGCATACAATGCAGTAGGCTGTATTAACGATCACACCCCCTAGTGGTCAAGCACCCTAGGGGGACTCAATGTTGAAGTAAAAAATATAAAATAATGTTTTAAAGTATAAAAAAAATATATATATTAAAAGTTCAAATCACCCCCTTTTTGCCATTTTACAAATAAACGAAATAAAATAAAAAAGTTTATCCCGAACACTGAACACTGTAGAAGGAAAAAAAACTCCAAGAGCCAAAATTGCATTTTTTTGTCATTTTACGTCCCCTAAAATTTTCAATAAAAGTGAGCAAAAATGTTACATGTATTCCAAACTATCCAAGCAATTTACAGCTCACCGCCAGTGTTCCACCCCTGGGCGTGCACGGACAGACCGGAATCAAGCCTCGGGCAATACAAACAAAAGAAGAATGGAATTCCATATTGAGTGATTGTTCGATTAGACTAATGGAACTCTTGATTAAAAATGAAGATTCATTAAGAGATTCCATTAACCAGGAAATATCCAATCTTAAATTAGAGCTACAGCCTTTTGAATCCACACCTAAATATAAAGATTTACAAGAGAAAATGCAAACCAATATACAAAAATTGGAGGATTCTATTGTAGCATACAAGAAGCGTAAATTTGAAAGAGATACCTTAGACTATAATAACGACAAAGTCTATACCTGGCATCGCAGTGTTTCCACCCCTCGCTCCATTCTAAAAAACAAAACAAACAGCAATGGACTCAAAGAAAGAATGTGGTCTCTTTCCCAGGTCTGGATTTGTCAATTGAAACTTGTGCTACGTCTATATCTGAGGAACACTCGGATACTTCACTATCGGATGTACCAGAGAGTAAGAACACTTCTAAGAAAATGAATGCTAAAACAGCATCTACTTCAAAAAACGAATCAGAAGAGCCGGGAGAAAACACAAGAAAGCCGAGAAGGAAAACACGCAGGCGCAGATTCTAGACTCTCCATTGATTAATTTGTCAAGCTATATCCTAACAGAGACTCAAATCTCGTTTTTGTATAAAGATTTGGGGTTTATTACTAAAAAAAATTTTTATCTATATTATACATTATTAGATATAAATAGGTTAGCACGGAATCTAACTTTAAAAAATCATTTTTCAAATATCGACTCTGAGGGTTGCAATGAGAATAATAAAAACCAAGAGGTAGTATCAGATCCTGTAGTTTTTTGTTCATTTGAGGAAACTTGTAACATTGTTGCACTACGTAGTTTACAGAGTGAAAGTTTACCCTCTGCTATAGAACCATGTCCTGTTCTAACTAGAAAAAATAGCAATTTTTATCCTATTAGTTCTCGACTGACAGGTTTAGATTTGTTTCAAGAGAATGTGGAACGGGTCTTTTGACCCTACAACAGAAAATTAGGGACACTTCAGTCAAATCTAACTTGTCGAAATTAGAACGTATTGCATTAATAGAATTACAGAATAATTCAGACCTGTTAATTCGTCCAGCGGATAAGGGTGGGGCGATAGTTGCTCTCAATGCTGGGTTATATCGCAAGCTAAACATGATATTATTACAGGATCTTGACACTTATCGCCCTCTTTCTTTTGATCCAACAAATCTATTTAAGAATAAACTTAAAAAGTTATTACAAGATAGGGTCACAATGGGAGCTATATCTACCGCATTAGCTGAAAACTTTTTGTAGATTGTCCCATTATACCAATATTCCACTCATTCCCTAAAATCCACAAAAATCTTTTTCCACCACCACTTAGACCCATTGTAGCCGGGATCGGCTCATTGGGCGAGTTACTTGGAGCATGGATTGACGAAATTCTGCAACCTTTAGTGCTTAAGTTACCGGGACTGATTAAGGATTCAAAAAGTTTAGTCACCATGATGGCACAGGCACCGTGGAATGCAGGACTCTCCTGGTTGTCGTGTGATGTGGTGGGGTTGTACCCCTCTATACCTCATGACCAAGCATTGTCCTGTTTAGAATCACATTTATCGAGATTCAGTCCACACTCTAAAGAACTTAATGAATTTGTGGTTATGGCTACAGACTTTTTATTGAGACATAACTATTTTCTTTTGACAGAGAATTTTTCCTGCAGTGTCGAGGTTTGTCGATGGGAGCCAAATTTTCTCCTTCATTGGCCAACATATTCATGTCGGCCTGGGAGGAGAAGTTTCTCTTCTCTTCTGACAGTCCCTTCCTCCCCCACATCAGGTGGTATGGTCGTTATATAGACGACCTGCTCCTGGTGTGGGGGGGGTCGGAGTCGGAAGCTGGTGATTTCTGTACATTCATAAATGATAATAATATGAATCTGCACTTTACTTGTGAATGGCATGAGAATCAGATTAATTTTCTAGACATCACTTTGTGTGGCAATGAACAAGGGGGGGTAGATACCTTACCCTACCGGAAACCCACGTCTAGAAACTCGATACTGCAGGCTAAATCATGCCATCCACCGCATGTGGTTAAAAACTTGCCAGTGGGTGAACTTACTAGAATAAAAAGACATTGTTCAATGGAAAATAAATTTCAGGGTTTTGAACAAGAAGTGTGCGATCGACTGAGAGATAGAGGGTATCCACGTTGGAGTATTACTAGGGCAAGAAACAGAGTAGCCAAGTTGTCTCGTAATAAATTATTAGCAACAGAAAGGAAAGATAAGAGTCTAACGAATAAAGTTGTGTTTTCCACTCCCTATAGCCCTCAATATAAGGACATTGTTTCCATCATAAAGAAAAATTTACCTATACTCTTTTCACAAAACAATATGAAAACGTTTTTGGAAAATGATGGCATAAAATTTGTTTCTAGAAAGGGCAAAACTCTTGGTTCCTTATTGTCTCCCAGTTTGTATCTATCAGAACCTTCACATACTTCTCCTTGGTTATCACATAAAGGCTCCTATAAGTGTGGTCATTCATGCTGCATTGCTTGCAATTTTATGCAGGTTACAAAGATCTTTACTTCCACTGTGAATAATGTTACACATAACATCACATCTTACATTAATTGCAATACTAAATTCACAGTCTACTTGATTACCTGCACATATTGCAAGTTGCAATATGTCGGTTGCACATCTACAGCACTAAAGGTTAGAATTCGGCGACACTTATCTGACATACGAAAACCATTAACTACAGGAATATCAATGGCCTCAAAACACTTTATAGAACAACACAATAGAGATACCTCAGGGTTCACATTTTCAGGTATAGAGAGAGTGTTTAGACCCATCAGAGGTGGTGACCATTGCAAAAAATTATTAAATCGGGAAACGTGGTGGATATACCAATTAAGTTCACGTTATCTTGCAGGTATGAACAAGAGACAAGACGTCTTCTATCAATATTAATGTTACTATGCATTGAATATGTTTTATGTACTTGAAATTTTATACATTTAACCATTGATTAGGCATGTAAGGGTTAAAAGATTCTCTTCCCGATACACGTGACCGGATATATGCCTATTTAAAGGAGATCTTTACTGTGTTGTATATGCTATGACGAAGGAATAACCTTCCGAAACGCGTTAGCTATTTTGCACAGCAACTATGTTGTTCATTATGACATTTTTATAATGCATCTTCAATAAAAGCTAATTTTTATATTTTTTCACCTACCTGGACTGGAGCTGGACTTTTTTTTTCTCTTTTGTATGTATTCCAAACTGGTACCAATAAAAAGTACACTATAGCCTTCAAAAATGCAGCCTTAATCAAGTCCTTAGGTAGAAGTACAAAAAGTTTTTGGTTGCAGAAAATGGTGGCGTAGTAAACATTTTAAAAACAGAAAATGTTTGGATTTTTCTTACGATTCCAAAACATAAGTGAAATATCTACATTTTCAGTATTGTCAGTTCAATTACACTGAAGATTGAACGGCATAAAAACAAAAACCTGCAAACATGGCAAAAGTAAATTTTTTTCATATTTTGCCCCATTTAAAATTTTTGGGTAATTTCCCAGTATATTCTATGGTACAGTGAATGACACCATTAGAAAGTACATCTTATCTCGCAAAATAAAAGTCCTCATATGTCTTTGTTGATGAAAAAGTAAAAAAAAGTTATGGCTCTGGGAAGGCAGGACAAAAAACTTATGTGACGGAAAAAAAATAGGCTGCGGTGGGAAGGGGTTAAATAATATAAATCAATTAAACCAATACAGCATTTACCGTAAATCATGTTCTAAATTGGGTATTTATGGAGTTAGCGTAGTATTATCAGTGATTACAAACATTTCACAGTAGGCTTGAAGTAAAAAGGCGTTAGAATAGCATGTCAGTGAATAGAAACTATGGTAGTGATCTTGCTTGGTGGACCACAGGCCTGTCGTGTGCCGGCTTTTTCAGAATAAAGGTTGAGTCACTGACCTACATTTTTATGAATGAAAATTAATGTACAGTAAAAAAGTATTAAAAAAATGATTTTGTAAGACTTTGATTATAAAAAAATTAAAATGTTAAAATCAGAACAATATTTTATTATTAACATAATAAATTCAACATTAGAATGAACTACTTAAATCTCTATAAAGAAGAACAAATGTCAATCATACGTTAAATGTTTCACAATGCTCTTCCTGTGTCAGTCTCAATTTATGGCTAAAATGTTGCAAGAGATAAGTAACTTTTATTGTCAGTCATACTTAAAGGGGTTGTCTCACTACAACGATTCATCCTACCTCATTCCTGTTTTCTCAGTTTTCTCTATAAGGGCACCAGGTCTATAGCTATAGCGACAGGCACTGGCAACCTACCAGGAGAGATCAAACAGGTCTGTAGCTATAGCGACCTGAGGAGCTGATGCAGCCCATACAAGAGGGGATATCTAGAAGTAGGTAGGACACTGTTATTGGACACATATTGTAAAATGACTTGTTTTGCAAGATATTTAACATAGAAAGCAATCCTTGTAGTTAGACAACCCCTTTAAGAATTGTAGCATTTGTATTCTAACTGTTATCTCTATAAAGATTAGTGAAATTCACTGAGTTGATTTTCTAATCAAAAATTAATTATGTTAATAATAAAAATTAATTCTTTTAAAAAAATTTTACTATTAAAATCTTACAAAATATTTTGGCCGACATGTATGAAAGGGGCTGCACCAGTGTTTTGCCATACAAAAAACTGTTGTAGCCCTGATCTTCAACCCTGAACTGTCGTACTCCAAAACCAGGCATGGCACTTTTGAATGTGTTAAAGATAAGCTATGCGCCAAAGATATGAGACAAAGATATGCTATGAAACAACACTATGAGACAAAGATATGAGACAAAGCTATGCACTGATTGCCCATTCAGTACAGGATACAGTATAAACTCATCACTCTCACCCATAAAGCTCTCCACAACGCTGCACACCCCCTACATCTCCTTCCTCATCTCTGTCTACCACCTGATCCGCTCTCTCCGCTCTGCTGCTGATATCAGGTTACACTCATCAATCATCTGATCCTCCCATGCCCATGCATTTAAGAAGGCCCTGCGAACACATCTTCTCAGTCTGGTCTACCAAGACCCCTAACTGCTATCATACACATCTGTCACTCCCTACACTTGGGCACTCACTTATCTGTATATAGATGTACTGTCAAGGTGGCAGGTTCACCCATTTTTCATGTAAATCACCCCCTATTTATGTAATCCATAAACATGAATAGGACAGCGCACACAGAGTGGTCCAAAAATGAAATAAAATCAATGTTTATTGGATCAAAGATAAAAAACCAATGGAGGCATAAGTGAAGAGCAAATAGAAAAAAGCACCTTAGTGCAAGTCTAACGCATTTCGGGCATATCTTGCCCTTAGTCATGGCAAGGTGAAAATGACAAGTGTACCATTATATACAAAAACATACTGCTGAACAATTAAGAACAATTAAGAAAATTGTAGAAAATTGTAAATACCTCGTCCAGTGCTCCCGGCGTGTAACACGATAAAGGTCGTGTAAATGCGGAAATGATGTAGCGCTGCAAGGAAAATAATTGAGCACGCGCAAAGAAAATAAGACTGCTAAAGCTGGTAAGGGCAGAAATGTCTGTGGATTACATCAATGGACTATGCAGCTGGAGCAGTGGACGTGCACTATTTGAGTGGTGCTAGCCTGAATCATAGGTGAGCTGACTTTATCTTTTTTTCACCACCCCCTATTTATGAAACATGTCTCGACCATTGTAAACTTTGCACTTCTCACCGTATGTTTCACCCATACACCCTAATAGATTGTAAGCTCTCACGAGCAGCCCCACACCTTGTGTCTCCTCTGTGTAATGTCTGTAAAGTTAATCCTTGAATTTGTAAAGTGGGTGTGGAAAAATGTGTGGCGCTAAAATAAATAAAGATTATTATTATGTTATTATTATGCTATGAGCAGGGCTGTATTTCCCACTAGGCACCCGTGGGCACGTGCCTAGGTCGGCACCTTTAAGGGGGTGGCACGGCAGGAGGTCGGATGTCTTTTTTTTGTACTTTTTTTTGTCCCTTGCGCCGGAGCGACCCGCCTCCTCCCTCCCCATGGCCAGCGGGGAGAGGGGGGATGAGGGTAGCGGCGTCGGCGTGTGTTGGATCATCGGTGGCAGCTGCTACTGGGAAAGGAGCGGGGCAGTGCTGCTCCGCCCTCTCACTCTCCCCAGCAGTGAGTGCAGCCGAAGACAGGAGCTGCCAGACAGAGCAGCCATAGCGATGCCCCGCCCATTCCTCCCCAGCACAGGATGACAGGAGGAGAAGAGTACTCCTGGGGTGCCTGCAGTTCAGGAGAGGTAAGTGAATGAGGAGGGGGAGGGAGTAAGAGATGTGGGGTGCTGGGGGGTGAGACATGATGTGGGGTACGGGGGTGAGACATGGATGTGGGTGCTGGGGGGTGAGACATGATGTGGGGTGCTGGGGGTGAGAGACATGATGTGGGGTGCTGGGGGGTGAGACACATGATGTGGGGTGCTGGGGGGTGAGACACATGATGTGGGGTGCTGGGGGTGAGACACATGATGTGGGGTGCTGGGGGTGAGAAAAGATGTGGGGTGCTGGGGGGGTGAGAGCCATGATGTGGGGTGCTGGGGGTGAGACACATGACGTGGGGTGCTGGGGGTGAGACACATGATGTGGGGTGCTGGGAGGTGAGACATGATGTGGGGTGCTGGGGGTGAGAGACATGATGTGGGGTGATGTGGGTGAGACATGATGTGGGGTGCTGGGAGGTGAGACACATGATGTGGGGTGCTGGGGGTGAGACACATGATGTGGAGTGCTGGGGGTGAGAGACATGATGTGGGGTGCTGGGGGTGAGACATGATGTGGGGTGCTGGAGGGTGAGCGACATGATGTGGGTTGCTGGGGGTGAGAGACAAGATGTAGGGTTCTGGGGGTGAGACATGATATGGGGTGCTGGAGGGTGAGCGACATGATGTGGGTTGCTGGGGGTGAGACATGATGTGAGGTGCTGGGGGTGAGAGATGTGGGGTGCTGGGGGTGAGAGACATGATGTGGGGTGCTGGGGGTGAGACACGATGTGGGGTGCTGGGGGGGTGAGACACATGATGTGGGGTGCTGGGGGTGAGAGACATGATGTGGGGTGCTGGGGGGTGAGACATGATGTGGGGTGCTGGGGGTGAGACATGATGTGGGGTGCTGGGGGTGAGACATGATGTGGGGTGCTGGGGGGTGAGACATGATGTGGGATGCTGGGGGGTGAGACATGATGTGGGGTGCTGGGGGTGGTGAGACATGATGTGGGGTGCTGGGGGGGGTGAGACATGATATGGGGTGCTGGGGGTGAGACATGATGTAGGGTGCTGGGGGTGAGAGACATGATGTGGGGTGCTGGGGGGTGAGACATGATGTGGGGTGCTGGGGGGTGAGACATGATGTGGGATGCTGGGGGGTGAGACATGATGTGGAGTGCTGGGGGTGAGACGTGATGTGAGGTGCTGGGGGGGTGAGACATGATGTGGGGTGCTGGGGGGGGTTGAGACATGATATGGGGTGCTGGGGGGTGAGAGACATGATGTGGAGTGCTGGGGGTGAGACATGATGTAGGGTTCTGGGGGTGAGAGACATGATGTGGGGTGCTGGGGGGGTGAGACATGATGTGGGGTGCTGGGGGTGAGACATGATGAGGGGTGCAGGGGGGGTGAGACCGCATGTGGGGTGCGGGGGGGTGAGACATGATGGGGGATGCTGGGGGGTGAGACATGATATGGGGTGCTGGGGGGGTTGAGACATGATATGGGGTGCTGGGGGGTGAGAGACATGATGTGGAGTGCTGGGGGTGAGACATGATGTAGGGTTCTGGGGGTGAGACATGATGTGGGGTGCTGGGGGGTGAGAGAAATGATGAGGGGTTGTGGGGGGTGAGAGACATGATGTGGGGTGCTGGGGAGTTACACATGATGTGGGGTGCTGGGGACGAGAGACATATAGTGGGGGAGAGATGGGGGTTGCTGGGGCTGAGAGACATGTGGGGTGCAGGGAGGAGGGGGTTTAGACGTGGAGTGTTGGGGGGGAGGAGTCAGAGACATGGGGTGTTAGGAATCATAATCTGTGTTATCCTACCTGCTGGCATTGAGTACCTAAGCCTATCCTGTGTTATCTTACATGCTGGTATTGAGTATCTAAGCCTATCCTGTGTTATCTTACCTGCTGGCGTTGAGTATCTAAGCCTATCCTGTGTTATCCTACCTGCTAGCGTTGAGTATCTAAGCCTATCCTGTGTTATCCTACCGGCTGCCTGATTTATGACAAGCTGTAGAGTGGTTCATAAATCAGGCACATTCTAGACTAATATGTGCATGAAATTTGGCATTTAAACGTCGAATTTCATACAAGTCGCCCATAATGTACATTTATGTCATAAGGGTCATGAAAAAGGATGGACACTTAGGGATTTTTTTTTAGCCCTTTTTCGCTCCAAAAAAAATTTTTTTCGCTTTTAAACCTTTGTGGGGTTAAAAAAGGGTTTTTTAAAAATTTTACAGAACCTTTAAAATAAAATTTTAAATTTTCTTTTTTTTAGAATGTGTTTTATAATTATTATATAATTTTTTATATATATTTTTAAAAATTTTTATATATTTTTATTTAAAAAATTTTAATATATATTAAAAACAACTTTTTAAAAACTGAAAACCATTTTTTTTTTTTTAAAATTTTTTTAAGATAAAACAAAGGGTTTGGTCGGAGAAAGGGAAAAACCGTAAATTAAAATCCCCCGTTAAGGTATGTTTAAACAGTGTTTTTTTGACACGTTTTTTTAGCAATTTTTTGCACAAAAATTATGTGAAAAAATTTGATTTTTAAAAACCATACCCCAATTTTACGATTTTTATTGAGTGCAGCAAAAAATTAACCCTTAAAGATTTTTTGCCAAATTTTGCAGCCAAAGAACCCCCAACAAAGAAATAAAATATACGACAGTAACCCTGCCTGGGGGCAATTTGCATTAAAAATTACACCCCTTGGAAGTGCTTAATTTCGACATAGCAAATGGGGTGCTTTTTCAGGGCGCAGAAGTGCCGCGGGTAAACCGTCAGGGTGAATTTCCCCTTTTGGGGGGGGGCGTTTTTAAAAGCTCAGTCCCTAGGTCCACCGGGCCCTGAAAATTTTACGCCCTGACTATAGGGGAAAGTTTATGCTATTAGACACAAATAGGAGACAAAGCTAATGAGACAAGGATATGCTATGTGCCAACGATATAATATGCTGTTTCTAGGGAAAGGGCCCAAAGCACACACCAGTTTTTAAAAAACTCACTTGCGCCCGGGTTTTCTTTACTGTTTTGACGGAAACCCGGTGTTTAAAAAAAAACAGAAAAAAATAAAAAATTTTGGGAGATTTTTAAAAACTTCTTAAGTGCCCACTGTGAGAACAAACCTTATGGTAAAAAAATTAATTGAAACGGGAAAAAACCCCAGGGTGGTTTGAACAGAAAAATTTTAAAGGGGGGCAAAAAAAAGCAAAAATAAAGCTTTTCAGCTATTTTTAAACGGGGGACGTGAAGAGAAAAAGATAAGGGGAAAAAAATTTAAAATATGTTTTTTTTATTTATAAAGGCGGGTAAGTATTGAATGCCCATTTTCCTAGATTTTTTAAAGCATTTGTATTGTTGCCAAAAAAAGGGTTTGGAAAAATAAAATGAAATGCTTGGTTTTGGGGGGAAAATGTTTTTCCCAAGGGGGTTAAACCGGGGACATGATAAAAAAACAAAGGGGGGTGATTAAAGGGTCCCATACTTGGACGGTTTTCCTTTTTACTATGGGGTACTACAGGGTTCAATATGGGCCCTATCCTCTTTAATATTTAATTTTTGAACTTACCCTTTAAATTTTGCCAGTAGAATATGAGATGAATTACCAAGCTTGGGAAAGTAATGAACACCCAAAAGAGGATAATGTTGTATTACAAAGGGAAATTTTATTTAAATTGGAGGCCTGGGGGGAAAAGGCAATTTAAAATTTAACCCCAAGTAAATGCAAGGGTTTTCACCCTGGGGAGGAAAATTTAAATTTCTGGCCCACATGTTTTAAAAGGGCAAAACACAGGAAAAAGTGACATGGAGAAGGACTTGGAAAACCTGGTGGACGTAAAATTAAAATTTTAGTAGCCAGTGTCAGGCAGCAGCTGCCACAAGCAAAAAAAATTATGGGGTGATTTAAAAGGGAAAATTTAGGCCCCTTTTTAGAAAAATTATTCCCCCCAATTTTACAAAATCACTTTGGAAAAAAACATTGGGAAATTTGGGACAGTTTTGAGCCCAGTTACAGGAAAGCATTGTAGAGCTTGAACAGTAAAAGGTGGGGGAAAAAAAAAATAATAAAATAATTTAAAAAGGATGGGGGGACTGCAATAACCCCGGGAAAGAAATTGCAAGTTTTGGGTTATTAAAATAAAACAAAAAAAGACGGGGTTTGGGGGGGGCATAACAAATACGTTTAAATTTATTTAAAAGGCAAAAAAAGAAAATCTCTCCCCAAAATCTTTTTATACCCAGGACTGTATCCAAAAAAAAGGGGGCATCCCTAAAGTCATGAGGAAAAAAAGATTTTTAAAAAACATAAAAATGGGATTTTTTACTGTAAGAAACGTTTTTACTGTGGAACGCTTGTCCCGGGAATTCAATAACAAGTCAAAAAAAAGGGGCAGGTTTCAAATTTTTGAGTGTAAAAGAAAAAAAAGTTATAATTTAAAATAGGATTTTGGGAAGGGGCTTGTTTAAAGGGGTTTTTTTTTCCCAAAAAAGAGGACAAAGGCTTCTACCAAAGGGGTTTGGGGGGTTTTTTTTCTTCCCCTGGATCAACACTTTTTGCAAAATTGGCTGAATTTTGGATGGACGTTTTTTATCTTTTTTTCGCCTTACAAAAACCCTGTTTTTCCCCCAAAATAAAACTTTCCCCGAAAATAAGACGGGGTACATTTTTTTAAACGGTTTTGGGTGCTTATGCTGATGTTTTTTTTATGAAACCTTCAGTTTATTTTAAATTCGTTGTTTTTTTTTTTAACCCAAAAAAAATGTGAAAATTTTTTTTGGGTTTATAAAAGTAAGCAAACCCCCAAAAAAAAGTCTTAGCTCGTCTTTAGGAGCAAAAATTAAAATAAAACACTGTCTTATTTTTGGGGAAACAGGGTATGTAACTATACAAACTGTTACTTCCTACACTCCTCTTTATCGTGTCTGCACCAAGTTTAATTCAAGTCACACTAAGCATTTCATTAATAGAACCTTGGCTCTGTTAAAAACTATATTGTGCAAATCGACCCTAAAACCCTTTATTTTTAAACTTTTTGAAAAAAACAAAGGGCCTTCCCAAAGTCAAATGAAATTTGAAATTTTTCCCAAAAATTTAAAAAGAAAGGTTGGAATGGGGAAAACTATTTTTTTTTAAATTAAAACCCTTCCCTAAAAAAATGTCAGTTTGGGAAAAATTTTTTTAAAAAAATTTTTTTTTATTTCCCTTTGTGTTTTTTTTTTACAGTTGAAAACCCGAAAATTTACATACACTAAAATTAAAAAGACACATATGCAGGTTTTTTTTACATTGACATTTAAAAACAGAAAAAAACCTTTTCCCCCCGTTTTTTTAAGGGCAATTAGGATTTTCCCCAAAATTATTTATATTTTCCCAAAAGCCCCGGAAATAAAGAGAGAAATTTTTTAAGGAATTTTTATTTTTTCTGCAAAGTCAAAAGTTTACATTCATTTTTTAGTATTTGGGATTGGGCCCCTTAAAAATGCATTACTTGGGTCCAAAGTTTTTTGGAAATTCTTCTACAAGTTTTCCCCAATTTGTTGGTGGAATTTTGGCCCCCATTTCCCCGACAGAATGGTGTAAATGAGTAAAGTTTGTAGGTCCACATTGTCGGGACTTTTCCTTTTCGCTTTTTTTCCATAAAAAAATTTTTAATGGATTGAGATTTGGACTTTGTTATGGCCACACCAAAACATTTTCTTGGTTATCCCCTTGGGCCCTTTTTTAACCATTTGGCAGTATGGGTTCGGGGCATTTTCCATTTGGGAAAACCCCAAATTTTGCCTGAGATTTAAATTCTGGTGATGTCTTTAGATGTTGCTTCAGTTTTGCCCCATAATCTTCTTTTTTCAGGATGCCCTATTTTTTTTAACTGCCCCCAAATCCCTCCTTTCACAAAACAACCCCCAAAAAACATGATGGTGCCAAAAAAACCTGTTCCACAGTTTGGGGGGGGTTTTTCTTAGATTTCCAATTTCTCCCCTTTTTTCCCCCCAAATTTTTAAAAAATGGCATTATGGCCAAAAAAGTTTTAAAATTTTTGTTTTTTCAGACCACAGGGAAATTTTTCCCCAAAAAAAATAGGTCTTTTTTCCTGTGTGCATTTTAAACATTAATTTTGGGGTTTTATGTGTTTCTTTTGGAGTAATACTCCTTCCGGCAAAAGGGGCCCTTTTAGGGCCCTTTTCTGATACAAATTAAACCCTTTTACTGTGGATAATTTAAAAAAATTTTTGGGCCCTCTTCGCCGGGATCTTCACAAATTTTTTTGTTTTTTTTTTGGGTTGATATGCCCCATGTCGGCCCCAAAACATGTTCATGTTTTGAGGAAAATTTTGAAAAAAGTCTCCTTCCTTGCGGTATGATTTGGGGCATTCCCCATCTTGTTTGTAATTGGGGGGAATTGTTTGGGAAGGGTAACGAGGAAACCTTAAAAGGGATTTAAAAAATTGCAAAAGAGGGGTGATCCAGACTTGGCAAGTCCCCAATTCTCTTTTTTTATTTCCTTTGGTTTTTTTTCTTTGGGCTTTTTCCATATTTTTACACACAGAACCCGTGTTGGGTTTTTGGTGTGCATTAAAAAACAAGGGGTGTCTCTAAATTTTTTCCCGTTGGGTTTCCAATAAAACCTTTTTGGCTTCCAAAAGGGGTTTAAAACAATTCCCAAAAATTTTTTAAAGGGGGATGGAGGGGCCCCGGGGAAAAAAAATGAAAACGTCTTTCATTGTGAAAACCTTTTCTTTCCTTTTTCCCCTTTGGGGGGCCCCAAGGTTTTTAAAACAACATGCTAATTGGGTTAGGTTTTCTTTTTGAAGTTTGAAAAATTTTGGGGTTTTTTCCCCCGGACGATCCCAAAAAAATTTTAAAACGGGCAAAAAAAAATTTTGTGAAACAAGGGGCCGGCCCAAAAAATGGGGAAGGGTTTTTTGGGGGTTTAACCCAAAAAACCTTTTTCTCCCTTCCCTTTACCCCTTTTTCCCCACCCTTTTTTTTGAACTTCCCAATTTTACCTTTCTTTTTTTCCCTTTAAACCCAAATATTAATTATATAATAAGGGCTTTTTTTTACTTTTTTTGCAAAAAAAAACCAAAAAAACCAATTTTTATAAAAATAAAAAAATTAAACTCAACCGAAAGGGTTTAATTAAATTTAAAAAATTTAAACCAAAATTTGGGTTAATTGTGGAAAAAAAAAACTTTATTAAAATTTAATTTTTTTTTATACAGTACAATTTAGTTTTTGGGAGGAATTTTAGGGGCCCTTTTTGGAAAAAAGGGAAAAAAACTTTCCCCAAAATAATTTTTCTTGGAGCCCCCGGGGGTTTTCACACGGGTTTAAAATGAAAGCCCTGAATTTTTCCCCTGGGGGCCGGGCATAAAATTTGGGGGGCATTACTTACTTTCTTGCGCTTATAAATTGCAGTCTAAGCGCTATAAATCATACATGTCGCCCATGGTCTTTTTATACTATCACATTTCAAATAGGTTTTTAGTAAAAACATGGTTGTATCCCAAATGAAGTCATAAAAAATTCCAAAAGTATAATGCTCTTCTGTTTTATTAAACAAACTTTTTCTCTATATAAAAAAGGACAATGAAACTGTAAACCGCTAGAGATGAAGCTTAACAAGATTATAAGCATTCATTAAACACTAGGAAAAAGCATCCTCTGAAATGTATATTATCCACCATAGTATACAAGTTGCATTCAATATAGGGTGACTTGAAGACTGTGATTGTGTTAGTACATTTGGTAATATAAGCATTATACATAAAGATCACTGTCTTGCAGGGTGACTTCTACATTGTAAAAAAGAGTAATAATATTCAAGCCAAAGTCGGGGGCTTCTAGTGGTTATCAGTGGCTGACAACTGAGCTATGTATTTTTACTAAATAGTAACAGAACCACGCAATGTCAAAATTTCCCTCTAGCAAAACTAGATGAGTCAATTGAATATGACTAAGAAGATCAGACATTTGCAGGTAACACTTCCTACACTTACACTAAGTTCACACATAAATAGCTATTATGGTAGGTACAGTATATGTAATCAAGTGAGTAACTTGTTCAACATTTTATGTATACATGTGCATTAAGTGCATGAGTGCATTCTAGACGTGGAAACTTAAATCTATTTTTTTCATAATTCGACATTTCATTTAGGTGATGGGGATATTTAATTCTGTTTATTCTTAATATAATACTTAATATGCATTCTATACTATATGCAAAATGATCACAGGATATCCCACAAATATAATCCCCTCATTCCTCACTCCCCCAGCAATCTGCATTTAAATGTAGCACAGCCTGGCAAGAAGTGTTAATTTCCCTGTAGTACCATCACCAAAAATAAAGGGACACTACCTTTACATTTCTTAGTCACTTATTGACAAGAAATGTGTGAATATTATATGTATTTTTTTTTGTAAAAAATGTGGTGTTTTTTATATACTTTTTTAAAGTTACCCTATATACAGGAATACCTGTTTTTCTCTGTGGCTTTCTCTCTGTGAGCTCTGATAGCACAGCAATGAGGATTGCTTGACGGATGGTTTCCAGGCCTAATAACGCCTAAGAGTATGTTCACATGCTGTATTGCAGCGCATAATATGCGCGCCACAATACGCTGGGTGTTTTAAAAGTATGCACTGATCAGCGCATACTTTTAAAGCGCAGGGAGCCACACTCACTTTCGTCATCAGCGGCACGTAAGCGCCGCGAAGAAGTGATATGTTACTTCTCTCTCCCAGCATACAATACGAGCGTATTGTATGCTGGGGGAGACGGACGTAATTCACAGCTCTCTGTGAGAGCTATGAATTACCGTAATTACGGGAGTATTGAAGCGCACATACATGGCAAAATGCGCTCCGCAATTATGCTATGTGAACATATCCTAAGAGGTGTGTTTTCAGCAGGACCGGTGTAGTAAGATGCAGAAAATAATTAACCCATTATTTCATGTATTGCTCTTGTCCAGTTGCCAGTGGCGTAGCTACAGGGGTCGCCTCGGTCCCACTTGCCACACTCCTTTAGCTGTACACTGGGTCACAGGGAACTAGCGATACATAGCTTTAAGAGCAGAGCAGCATGAACCCTGTGGGAGTAGGAGACAGTGAGGGTGGGGCCCACCGGGGCTGTTTGGCTGCCCTTTCATCAGCAGCCTGGCAGCGTTAGTGAGGCCTTCTCATAAATATGCCGGGCCTATATCGCTAGGTCTCTGTGACCCAGCAATACAGACTCACTACTGAGGGCTTTGCATGAACGAAGGCAGCACAGAGCTGGGTGGGAAGGGTGAGGTAAAGAGCAGATGGGCAGCAGGGTTTGGGGACTGCCCACTGCCCATCTTTAGAATACATGGAGCAGGGGAAGGAGGAGGGCAACAGGAAGAGGCAGTACTCATTGGAGCTGCTCCTCTCCATCTTGCATCAAGCATTTGGTCAAGGTATGGGACCTAGAGCATTATGGTATTACAAATAAGGCACCAGGTGTTACTTGTTAGGTGTGAGGCAGTAGCTATCACCTGGTGTCTCATAACCGAGCAGCATCATCTAGTGCCTCATTTTTTTTCCACATTGTTTATTTTTACTTTTTATTAACTACATGCCACCCATAGACTATATACATCCGGGCAGCGGCTGTATCTCTGCACGGTTGTTCTGGAACAGCCATGCAGAGAGATCAGCTGTATACTTATTGTACAGTTGCATGGATAGAGAGCCGGCTGTCAGCGATAGCTGGGCTCTCCACAGAGAAGTCAGGGATGGTCAATTACCATCCCTGGCTTCTTTTTCGCTGTGCATATAATGCCTAAGAAGCACTATAGCCTGTGTCAGCTTCCTGCTCCTTACCACCAGGACTTGGTGACTACCTTAACTGCCTGGTCTTATCAGACCCAGATCAGCTCTGCAGTCAGTGCAAGAAATGCATTTCCCCTGTAATTGGGGCTAATATACCCCTCCAGTTACTGAGGAAATCACTCCCACACCCCCGAAAAAAAAATATATAAAAATGTCCCCAAAGTTCATTTTCTGACCTTATGTAGAGCACAATATGTAAAACAAAGTAACAAAACATACACACAAAATAAATACTAACAGCCCAAACCACAACTTTTAGCCACACCCCATATGACTCTATCACCTACATATAAATGTCCATGATGGAAAAGTGACAGAAAAATAAAATTTATTTTAGCACCATTTTTGCTGTTACAAATATAAGGGGTTGTCTCACTACAGGCATTGATGGCATATTGCTAGGATATGCCATCAATGTCTGATAATTCCATGTCCCAGAGGTAGGCACCTATCTCCTAAACGAGCTCTGGAACCTCTTCGTTCTGAATGGAGAGCAGGTTGGGACTCTTCCATAGACAATGTCAGTGGAAATTTAAATTTTGCTGTAAATGCAAAGAAATTGGGGGCCCAAGCTGAGTTCTTGCACCTTGGCCCATGAGCCCTTACAGTAGCTACGCCCCTTGCCTGTTGCTCTAGTCTAATCTTTATTTAGGCCTGTTCAGGGAACAATAGAGAGATCATCCTGCCATTACCTACTATTTGTAATAAGACTACATGCAGATAAGCACCCGGATCAGACCCAGATCAGCTCTGCAGTCAGCGCAGGAAATGCATTTCCCCTGTAACTGGGGCTAATATACCACTTCAGTTACCGAGGAAATCACCCCTCTCCCCACCCCCCCAAAAAAAAATTGTATAAAAATGCCCACAAAGGTCTTTTTCTGACCTTATGGAGGGCACCGTATGTGAAATAAAGAAATAAAGCATAGACACAAAATTAAACATTATTAAAATAAATACTAACAGCCCAAAACGCAACTTTTAGCCCCACCCACTACGACTCTAAAACATTATATCACCTTTTATAGATGTCCATGATGGAAAAGTGACAGAAATATAAAATTTATTTTAGCGCCATTTTTTCTGTTAAAAAAAACAAAGGGGTTGTCTCACTACAGGCATTGATGGCATATTGCTAGGATATGCCATCAATGTCTGAAGTTCCATGTCCCAGAGGTAGGCACCTATCTCCTAAACGAGCCCTGGAACCTCTTCGTTCTGAATGGAGAGCAGGTTGGGACTCTTCCATAGACAATGTCAGTGGAAATTTAAATTTTGCTGTATATGCAAAGAAATTGGGGGCCCAAGCTGAGTTCTTGCACCTTGGCCCACAAGCCCTTACAGTAGCTACGCCCTTGCCTGTTGCTCTAGTCTAATCTTTATTTAGGCCTGTTCAGGGAACAATAGAGAGATCATCCTGCCATTACCTACTATTTGTAATGAGACTACATGCAGATAAGCACTTGTTGCAGCGCTAACAGTAAACAGAGATTAGTCTGTCCTGCCATTCAAGCATTTTATCTCTTTATTATCACAACTAGAGAAGGGCAAGATTTTCTATGACATTTGTAATTGCATGGGACTGCAAAAAATACTGCCAAAAATTCTAAAAAAAATTGTTTTCTAGGAATATTAATTTAACAAAAAACACCCTTTCTTAAGAAAGAGTTCCCTTAAAAGGGTTTTCTAAGACTTAAAAATGTTGCTAACAATTCCCACTGTGCTAAAATACAAAATTAACCCATTAAACCCTCTCACCACCATTATTCCAGACCCCCCAGCTCTGAACTGCTGTCCTCTTCTCCCACTACTGTTAGGAAGTCCTGACAGCTGGACTCAAAGATAAACAAACATTTCCCTGTAATTACTGTAATGTAATTACTTCTATTTACTTTCAAACTACAGGCTGGAAAGAGTGACTGCTGCCCAGGTCACACCCACTATAGAGGAATATTACTGAGCTGAGCCTGGCTTCAAAGCACACCCACTGAGTGATAACAAAACATTCACTGAGGCCATGTGATCAATGAACAATGAGGTGGTTTGCAGGAAGTAGGGGGTAGGAAGGACAGGGCTCTTTGCCCGGTTTTGCATGGCTGTATAGATAGATAATTTTTTTGAAAAGGATGAATTACAAAGTTTAATATAATACAGTTTTGAGCCTTGTAACATAAAAGGGTGATCCCAGAGAACCCCTTTAATAAGACAACCACTCTACTCAATTGCAATGCATAATATGGAATAAAGATTTATGGTTATATTACTGCAGGACTCACCAATAGACTGAAATGAAAATTCAGTTTTATGAATGATTACTTCTGCTTGTGTTGGTAGCAAGAATCTTCTTGTATAACCCCAAGTGATTCTAATACTTGTTAGATGGCAAATGACAGATACAGCATTGGTGGTAAATCATTAGTATTACGCAGGGGTCAGCTTCTGACTACAGTCCTTTAACTAGTATTTTAAATATGCCTTGCCTACAAGCTATTCTATGTATTCAAGAGCAGACCTTAGATTAAATGATACCAATATTTTATAATTTGATTACCCTTAAATTGGCACATTAAATGTTTCATATTAGCAGTTTTGTATCATTCTTAAAGTGGTATTCTTACCACATTGATTGGCTTGTAGGCAAAGGTAAACAAAGATGATTACCAAATACATTGCTGTATATAACACCACATAATGGGAATAGAGCTGAATGCTCTAGCGCCCTCTACTGGATGTAGTCATCCTCAATTCACTGGTGACTCACTGAGTCCTGGAAAGCCAAAAGGATTCATACCAAGCCAATGTTGCTCATCTGCAGACAGCTTTTTTGGGGTTTTGCCCCTCATCAATGCAGAGCGCTCAGAGAGTTCAGCTCTCTTCCCATAATACCTTGTTATCTGTAAATGGTCATGACGTGTAAACGGCAATCCTAGATCCTCACACACCTACATGGTACTTTCCACAAGGAGAGGTATTCCTCTTTCTGAGACACTCATCACCTTTCAACCACCAAGCCAGTAAGCTCTGCTATGCAGTAATGAGGGACAAAACAGCTGTCTGCAAATGAGCGATACTGGCTTGGCATGAATCCTTTTCACTTACCAAGAGTCACAAGCGAATTGAGGCTGGCTACATCCAATAGCAGGCGCTAGAGCATTCAACTGTCTTCCTATAATGCCTTATTATATGTAAGTGCTCGTGAAGTATAAAAGGCAATCTTTAATCCACACACTCCTACATGGTGTTTCTCCCCAAGAAGAGATATTACCCCTTTTAAAAACAGTCTGTAAGAAAACCCCTCTAAGGCGAAACCAGCAAAATGATAAATGTCTGTGTATGTATGGGAGAGCTATCACATTTTAAATCCATTTTATGATAGAATAATGGTTACTTTTTTGATGATAGCCTTGATTTTTACATCATATCAATTCAATAGTGACCTGACATCATTTGGTGGAGACTTGTTTCAGAAGTTCAGACATAGAGTGGATGAACAAGTAATTTGCAAACAATGCCTCATTTCATCAGAATAACATTTTTTTTTCCATGGTATACGTTGCTTTTATTATATCAGGTTTCTATGGGACTTTTTAACTAGTTAAATGCGACATTTCAAGATTAATCTGCTATAACATGGACTACATCAATGCACACATTATAACCGAGTGACCAAAGAGTGCGTCATTTCTTATACAGGTGCCAGACAAGATTTATGCCTTAAAAAAAGCTCAATTATCTACAAAGTGTTCAAGTATTATTTTATGTATTTTTAGTGTATGTAAAATAAAAAAAAAAAACTGTAAGTCATGTCCTGCTATAATAGTTTATGTTCCTGTAATACATGAAGGCTGATTCAGAGGATAACAAGATTTGTAATTATCAAAGCCCATTATGAGAGGAGGATATGGTGCTGAAGCAGGATCAGCAGCATATGCTACAGTCTAAACAGACAGTTCGGAAGAAACAGATGGACTGATGGGATCCTGTATCCGGTATTCACCAGACAGCAGTCTGTCCGGGCAGAAATCCAGGGATCCGCAGTGCAGGCAAAGGGAAAACAATGAATGATTTTATCAAAGGGCATGGGAATAATAGGTGTGGCAATAAACTGGAAATATAACATTGAGACTAAATCCAAACTACATACAACATGCACATTCCACTTATCTCTTTGTCTGATAATAATAATAATAGTAATAATGATCTTTATTTATATAGCGCCAGCATATTCTGCAGCACTTTACAATTTAAGGGATATATGTACAGACAAACCAGACATTATAAAAAGCTACTTACATAATAAAAAGCTACCTACAGATCAGACACAAAGTGTGAGTGCCCTACTCACAAGAGCTTACAATCTATAAGGCTGTATGGGTGAGAAGTGCTCAGTGTACATATTGGTCCAGCCATGTTACAGTGGATAAACCTGCCACCCAGACCGTGCATCTATATACAGGTAAGTGCTTTTGAGTGCCCAAGTGCAGGGAGTGAAAGTGGGGGTGTTAGCAATTAGGAAAATTCACAGAAAATATTCCTTTTGAGGCTAGGAGAGTTTGTGAATAAACAAAATCACTGCAGACTTAACACCAAACTCTATCTCTAAAATATAACTTTTATTTCTTACCTATAAAATGATACTTCACAGTATAAAATCGTAATTGTATATGTCCTATCACCGCTACACCAGACTAATATATACAATAGGATATCTATCCCTTACTAAAGACCCTACACTCACCTATGACAGGCAGGGTGCTCGTCCCGAAAGGGTCGGCCCCACCTCTGGAGGGTTTCTGTGGGAGACAGAAGAGGAGGTAGGATTAGCAGTAAAGGATGGTGGGCCGGGGTTAGGAGTGATGTCCCCTTCTGCAAGAAGCAGAAGAATGTTAATTCAGCTTAATTTTTAGCTGATCATCGAATAAAGTAGATAAGTGTGTGAGTAAAACAGGGAGACGTCTAGAATGGATGCATGGAACAATATTTTTTTCCAAGACAATATTCAAGGAACCACACCTGTTTAAAGTGTCAGTTGTAAATGTGTTTCTATCTGCTTTACACTTCCCTTTAGCTTTAATAGGATTCAGACTGCTAAATAATTCACCTAGATATTGATTCAGAGCTGTACCGTTTGGTGTTGTGGCCAAGCCTTCTACATCAAACTAGCCTGTCCAGTGGGATTCGGTGTTTTATTTCTGCATAGTGCTAGCCAGGCCTGTATGTTTAGGAGGAGGGAGAATTATGCAGTGTTCAGCTGAGGAACTTACATATAATAATGTAGATAAACTAGCTACTGTCAACAACTATAGGGAACTAATGGAAACAAACTACAAAGGAAAAGAGAAGCATAGAACAGTTAATGAGGAACTTAATATTTTCTAAAAGCTGTATACCCATTTCAGACATTTATGGCACATCCCCATTATATATGCTACAAGCGTCTAATAGTTGTGGCTCCTACCTCTGGGACCCTCCATCTATCTTTAGAGCATGAGTTAATGGGAATTAAAATAAACAGAGAAAGCTGTTTATGTGCAGCTACCTCTCTGTTCTCTGCAGCTGTTGCACATGAGAGGACATGGGGTTAGAAGACCTCAATTCTCAAGTTAGGTGTGGGAACTACAGGTATCAAACATTTATGGCATATACTGTCAATGTGCTAGAAATAAGTCATACCCTATTACGCATATGATATCACCTAGAACTGACGTTATGTTAAAGGGGTATTCTCGTTTCATTGATTAGCTTTAAATAAGGAGGCTAAGATAAAAAAAAGGCTATTACCAAATACAATATTTATCTGATTTTCTTTCATAATTAGAGCAGATCTTATCTCCTGCTTGTGTATACAAGCTTTCCTAGGCTACCAACCTCTTCTCTATGCTCTTACAGGCTGCATCAGTAGCCGGGATAGTGACTTTACTCCCTGCTGTTTGTTATCTACAAGACAGAGCCTGTTTAACACTTTAGAGCTTTGTAACCTTTTGAACTGCTGTTTAGAAACCTCCAGCACAAATGTCCCTCTTAAAGGCTCAGGTAGGAATAGCAGTGCTGATATGTCAATCACTGCTATAGAATCTCCCACAGCCTAACCAGGAAGTGTGAGTCTGAAGCTGACTGTGGATCTGTGAAACAGCATGGTGAGAACACCCCTTTAAGGAATCTATTTTCAAAAGACAAAATGGTGGTTTTCTATAACAGTACATAAAAAGGGACATGTTCAGAGGGAAGTGACATTTATTACCTAGTCACACAGGCTAAAAAATTACAAATGTCCATCTAGTTTAGCCTGTACTTCTACAGTAGCGGTCCCTAACCTTTTTTCCACCAAGGACCGGCTTGACGCACAACAATTTTTCCACGGCCCAGTGGGATCGGGGTTATCATGGGCGGGGTTATTCGGGGCGGGTTTATGGAGGGGATGGATGTTTAGAATCACACACAGAAAAAAAAACAAAAATAAAGTGTATACTGTGTCATTTAGGGGTAAAGTATGGGGTAATCAATATTATATAACTGTAGACTGCTTTTAAGCTATGTGGGTCAACAGTATTTGTATAATACTGACCCACAGAGCTGACAATCAATCTGCAGTAATATTGATCAGCATTTTACATGAATATAATATACATATGTAATCAGCTCTGTCATTATAGAGATATATTCCCCATGTAGTCATTAGAGATAGATATATGCCCCCTGTAGTAATGATGGATAAATATATATATATGCCCCCTGTAGTAAAGATAAATATATGGCCCCAGTAGTAATAATAAATAAATATATAGCCCCTGTAGTGTTAATAAATAAGTATATGGCCCCCAGTAGTGATAATAAATAAATATATGGCCCCAGTAGTAATAAGAAATAAATATATGGCCCCAGTAGTGAAAATTAATAGATATATGCTCCCCTGTAGTGATAATTAATAGATATATGGGCCCAGTAGTGATAATTAATATATATATGCTCCCCTGTAGTGATAATTAATAGATATATGGCCCCAATAGTGATAATTAATAGATATATGCTCCCCAGTAGTGATAATTAATAGATATATGCTCCCCTGTAGTGATAATTAATAGATATAGGCCCCAGTAGTGACAATTAATAGATATATGCTCCCCTATAGTGACAATTAATAGATATATGGCCTCAGTATTGATAATTAATAGATATATGCTCCCCTGTAGTGATAATTAATAGATATATGCTCCCCTGTAGTGATAATTAATAGGTATAGGCCCCAGTAGTGATAATTAATAGATATATGCTCCCCAGTAGTGATAATAGATATATGCTCTCCAGTAGTGATAATTAATAGATATATGGCTCCAGTAGTGATAATTAATAGATATATCCTCCCCTGTAGTGATAATTAATAGATATATGCTCCTCTGTAGTGATAATTAATAGATATAGGCCCCAGTAGTGATAATAGGTATATACCCCCCTGTAGCAGTCAGGCTTGTAAAAAAAAGAAAAAAAAAAAAGAATAAAGTTACTCACCTTTCCCGGATCCCTGCAGAGAGGTTGGCTTCGGTGTGATCCCGCGGCGCAGGGGGTGTGATGACACCTCTGCATCATACTCCCTGCGTCGCTGATGATCGTTGTAGATACAGAGCTCATTGAGCGCCGCATCTACAGCGATAGGGAAATCAGGGACAGTAAGGGCTTGTTCACATGACGTTGTTGTGATCCGTTTTACGGATCCGTGTTACGGATCCGTAAAACGGATCTGACAATTGTCAGTGTGTTAACATTGCTTTCAATGGCAAAAAGCGCATCGCTGTTCACACGAGTTTATTGCCGATGCGCTTTTCGCGATGCGTTTTTTGGATCCCTTTTAAAAATTGAATGTCAATTCTTTTGGGTTTTACGCAAAAGGGAAAACCCCTAGGGGAAAAAATGGGGTGCGTTTTGGCATCCCGAAAGCGGATGCAAAAAGCGCGAAAATTTGGGTGCTTTTGATCCGTTTCGATGCCAAAAATGCATCCGTAAAAGCATAGGATTTAAAATTTAAAAAAAACTTTAAAATGTTTGGTTTTATTTAGTTTATAAATGTTTGTAAAAAAAAATATTTATTTAAATTTTTATAATAGGTATTTAAATATATATATTATATATTATCAACGGATTTATTTTTTACGTACCAATGCTTTTGTTAACACTTAAATTTTTAATCAGCCTACAGGGGGCAACTCAGTGCATTTAGGCATGTAACATGGGAAGACAATCTCCTGCAGTTCAAAACCCAGGGATCAGTATGGGGGAAAAAAGGTGTTTGGTGCCTTTGAAAATGGGATGGTTGTTGGGGCCAGAAGGGGTGGGCTGAGTATTTCAGAAACGTGTTTCTGGGATTTTCAGCACAACCATCTCTGGGTTTTCAGGAAAGGTCCGAAAAAGAAAAACCCAGTAGGGGAGTCCTGTGGGGGGAAATGCCCTTTTTGTGCCCCGAGGGCAAAAGGGGAAATGGGCAATGGTTCAGCTGATAGAAAAACAAAAATGACTCAAATAGCCCCCCGTTACAACCAAGGTAGGGAGAAAAGGGATCTTAAGCAAAGTTCGGCGAACTTTGAGGCAGATGGGTACCAGCAAAAGACCACACCGGGGGCCCCCTCCTTTCAGCTAAAAAACAGGAAACTGAGGCTCAATTTGCCCCAAATATCGAAATTGGAAGTAGAGAATTTGGAAAAACGTTGCCCGGTCGATGATCTCGATTTTTGCTGCGAATTCGGATGGTAGGGTCGAATTTGGGTCAACAACATGAAGCATGGATCCATCTGCCTTTTAACGGTTTTGGCTGGTGGGGGTGGGGGTCATGGTGTGGGGGAAAAATTTTTTGGCACTCTTGGGCCCCCTTGGCCAATTGAGCACGTTGCAAGCCCCAGCCTACCCGGTATTGTTGTGACCAGCCTCCCTTTATGACCACAAGTACCCCAAAACTATGGCTACTTTCAGCGGTTTAAGGCCTGTCAAAGTGGGGAAAAATTTTTCAACTGGTTTTTGAACATGACAATGAGTTCACTGTACTCAAATGCCTCCACAGTCCCAGATCTC
>JAODAL010046048.1:0-31333 GCA_025379985.1 Phyllomedusa bahiana | reverse complement strand
CCGGCCCGCCAAAAGCGGGAGGGAAATTCCCTGCGGGGGAGGTCAAAAGGGTTTTCCCCTGACGGGACTTGCTTGCGGTGGCAGCCGAGGAATAGCGTGGTCGGAAAAAGAACGTCGGGGCAGGTCTTTGTCGGGGACAGGCGAAGGTCGGGGGCGGCCCGGAAAAGCTTTGGTGGGGGGACGGGCCCAAGGTCAGGGAGGCGGGCAAGAACCTTTGGTGGGAGGAACGGAAGTTTAAAAGGTACGGTACACGGTTTAGATCAGGAAAAAGGGGGCCTTAGAAGCTTTCTTTTTTAAGGCAACAATGGAAATAAAGACCCCGGAAAACGACCCCGGGAAAGGGGCAGGTTTAAAATAAGGGCGTAAAGGCAATACCCAATTTTCCCGGTCCCGGGGGCCCCTTTTTAAATCTCGCGTGCCGGCGCGCGCGCCCCCTTAGATGTGGGGACGCGCGCCCCGGGACCCGAGACTGCAACGGGGAGCTGGGGGCCGGGAAAGTGGAGAGGGGCCGGGGCCCGGGGCCCGGGGGGGGAGCGGGGCCCCACCGCCCAAACTTTGCGGGCGGCGGTGCCGTGGTGCGGGGACCCGCGGGTGGCCCGGCCCCGGGACGGGGGGGTTTGCGGGCCCACCCGTGACTTTCTATCTATCTATATCTCATATCTATCTATCTATCTCATATTATCTATTCATTCTATCTATCTATCTACCCCCTCATTACTATCTTTTATCTATTTATCTTTCCTCATATCAAACTATCTATCTATCCCCAATTTCTACCCTATCTATTAAAATTATTATCTTTTCTTCTTTTTAAATTCTATTTCTATCTATTATCTATCTATCTATTTCTATTTTTCTCATATCTATTTATTATCTATCTATCTTTTTTTTTTATCTATTTTAAAAATCTATTTCATATCAAATATATCTATCTATCTACCCTATCTCTATTATCTTTTCTATCTATCTATCTTCTCATATCTATCTTTCAAATCTATTTTCTTTAATCTATATATCTATCTATCTATCTATCTATCTATCTCATATCTATCTATCTATTATCTATCTATCTCATATTTTATCTATCTCATATCTTTTATTTATTCATATCTATCTATCTCATATCTATCTATCTATCTATATCTCATATCTCTCATATCTATCTACAGTATCTATATATTTTCTATCTGTCTGAACATGTCGTCTTAATAGCATGAACTGGGAATATTTTAGCCACCATCATTGATCTGATTTTCCGATCCCCCCCCCCCTCCACTGCTGTCCTGGGTACTTTTAATACCCTGTTTCCCCGAAAATAAGACAGTGTCTTGTATTAAATTATGCTCCTAAAGACGAGACAATAATTCACATTTATTGTTGAACAAAACATCAACCTGGATGAATATATTGTAGAGATTTAAATCAAAAAACATCGCAGAAGCAGCCAAACTCTGAACTGCATAAAAAAAAATGCACCATGTCTTATTTTCGGGGGTGTCTTATTTTTGGGGAAACAGGGTAATTACATGAAAGAGCCCAGACATTTTTTTGCATCAATTCAACTTTCACTGAACTTTGTGTCACCAAAAATCTGGTGGGGCGCCCTCCCTTCGTCCCCTCCACGTGCTCCATGGGTCACTGTTGGGCAGGTGATGTTTGGCCGCTCGACCGCCAGCTATTTCTGCATTATTTTGCTGCGCTCAGCAGGGTATTCTAGTACATTTGTTTTTTATGGTTTGCAGATGTCATTGTTGCATTGTCTATCACTATCTCCATGGCGCTGTGGACATCAACCCCTTGTATTAGACTCTGCATATTACTTAACTGGCACCTTGTCAATGTCACAGCCAACTGTAAATGTGCCAGGTATCAAAAAAAGCCTCTGTCACCAGGCGCAGATTTAGATTTTCCATATTAATTAATAGCAATAGATGTGTAGCAACACTCAAGCCCGAAATATCTTCACCAAAAGGGCTCGCTGCTTCCTCAGCACCAAGAAGAAAACAACCTGGAAAGAACTTCTAACCCCAATTCCCCTCCAATCTTCAAAACCCCTGTGTTACTCTGTATATACATTATTACTTTATTTTACTGATATTAAGTTACATCCTGTATTATCCTCCAGAGCTGCACTCACTATTCTGCTGGTGCAGTCACTGTACATACTTTTGTTATTCTGTTCTGATCCTGAGTTACATCCTGTATTATCCTCCAGAGCTGCACTCACTATTTTTGTGGTGCAGTCACTGTACATACATTACTTATCCTGTCCTGATCCTGTGTTTCATCCTGTATTATCCTCCAGAGCTGCGCTCACTATTCTGCTGGTGCAGTCACTGTACATACAATTATTATCCTGTACTGTTCCTGAGTTACATCCTGTATTTTTCCTCCAGAGCTGCACTCACTATTCTGCTGGTGCAGTCACTGTACATACATTACTTATCCTGTAATGATCCTGAGTTTACATCCTGTTTTTATCTCCGAGCTGCGCTCATATTCTGCTGGTGCGTCACTGTACATACATTAATTATCCTGTACTGATCCTGAGTTACATCTTTTATTATCCTCCGAGCTGCACTCACTATTCTGCTGGTGCAGTCACTGTACATACATTACTTTTTCCTGTCTGATCCTGAGTTACATCCTGTAATTACTCCAGAGCTGGGACTCACTTTTCTGATGGTGCAGTCACTTTTGTGCATACATTACTTATCCTGTACTGATCCTGGTTACATCCTGTATTATCCTCAGAGCTCCCCTCACTATTCTGCTGGTGCAGTCACTGTACATACATTTAATTATCCTGTATGATCCTGTGTTACATCCCGTTTTATCCCCCAGAGCTGCACTCACTATTCTGCTGGTGCAGTCACTGTGTACATAATTTATTATCCTGTACTGATCCTGAGTTGCATCTGATTATCCTCCCGAACTGCACTCACTATTCTGCTGGTGCAGTCACTGTACGTACATTACCCTTTTCCCGTTCTGATACTGAGTTGCATCCCGTATTATCCTCCAGAAATGCACTCACTATTTGCTGGTGCAGTCACTGTACATTCATTACTTATCCTGTACTGATCTGAGTTACTTCCTGTATTATACTCCAGAGCTGCACTCACTTATTCTGCTGGTGCAGTCACTGTGTACATACATTACTTATCCTGTACTGATCCTGAGTTTGCATCCTGTATTATCCCCCAGAAATGCACTCACTATTCTGCTGGTGCAGTCACTGTACATACATTATTATCCTTTTCTGATCATGAGTTACATCCTGTATTATCCTCAGGAGCTCTGCGCTCACTATTCTGCTGGTGCAGTCACTGTACATACATTTACTTATCCTGTATGATTTCCCGAGTTACATTCCTGTATTATCTCCAGGCTGCATCACTGTTCTGCTGGTGCAGTCACTGTACATACTTACTTATCCTGTCCCGATCCTGAGTTACATCCTGTATTACCTCCAGAGCTGCACTACTATTATGCTGGTGCAGTCACTGTACATTTCATTACTTATTCCTGTACTGATCCTGGGTTTACATCCTGTTTTTATCCTCCAGAGCTGCACTCGTATTCTGCTGGTGCAGTCATGTACATACTTTCTTATCCTGTACTGATCCTGAGTTACATCCTGTATTATACTCCAGAGCTGCACTCATGTTCTGCTGGTGCAGTCACTGTACATACATTACTTATCCTGTCCCGATCCTGAGTTGCATCCTGTATTATACTCCAGAGCTGCACTCACTATTCTGCTGGTGCAGTCACTGTCATACATTTTCTTTTCCTGTACTGATCCTGAGTTACATCCTGTATTATCCTCCAGAGCTGCATTCACTATTCTGCTGGAGAAATTGTATGAGGTGTTAACTTCAGGTAGATCTGATAGATGAGATCAAACAAGATGGCCCATAAACCCCAACCAGGAAACAAAACCTACAAGGCAATGACCCACTCAACCATAGCAACATGGCCAATGTTTGGCAGTAAACTTCCCGAAATACGATTGTAATGTTGACCCCAAAGGACATAAAATTCTCTCTGCCCACCCAAAGCAAACATGATTAATCGGTCACGAAGATGCAGAGGTTTATGTGCTGATGCGAAGACCAGATAATGAGACAATGTAAACACTGAGCAAGAACCAATGTGTATAGAAGCTATAGGGAGAACCAGTGAATAGTGTTCAATGGGAGGCTCCCTGCCCCATCCACCATCAGACCATGACCCACCAGTTGTTTCCTTTCTCCTTGGCACATCATGGCACTGCCTCCTGCAGGATCAATACACTCAGCTCCTGAATTCTGGAACAACACAATAAAATTACTGTAACTAAAATATAGTCCATTTGTGTACAAGAATATAACTACTATAATACTGCACCCTATGAACAGGAATATAACTACTATAATACTGCCCTCTATGTACAAGAATATAACTACTATACTACTGCCTCCTATGTACAAGAATATAACTACTATAATACTGCTCCTATGTACAAGAATTGAAATTTCTATAATACTGCCCCGTATGTACAAGAATATAACTACTATAATACTCCCCCCGTATGTAAAAGATTAACTACTATAATACTGCCCCCTATGTACAAGAATATAATACTATAAATACTGTCCTATGTACAGGAATATAAGTACTATAATACTGCCCCCTATGTACAAGAATATAATACTATATAATACTGGCCCTATGTACAAGAATATAACTACTATAATACTCCCCCGTATGTAAAGAATATAACTACTATAATACTGCCCTATGTAAAAGGGAATATAACTTATAATATGCCCTCTATGTACAAGAATATAACTACTATAATTTACTGCTCCTATTGTACAAGAATATAACTACTATAATACTGCCCCGTATGGAGAAGAATATAACTTACTATAATACTGCCCGTATGTACAGAATATAAACTACTATAATACTCCCCCCTATGTACAAGAATATAATTACTATAATACTGCTCCAAATGTACAGGAATATAAGTACTATATACTGCCCCCTATGTACAAGAATAAAAACTACTAAAATACTGCTCCTATGTACAAAAAATAGAACTACTATAATACTGCCCGTATGTACAAGAATATAACTACTATAATACTGCCCGTATGTACAAGAATATAACTACTATAATACTGCCCCTATGTACAAGAATATAATTACAAATACTGCCCCTATGTACAGGAATATAAGTACTATATACTGCCCCCTATGTACAAGAATATAAACTACTATATTACTGGCCCTATGTACAAGAATATACTACTATAATACTGCCCCTTTTGTTCAAGAATATAAACTACTATAATATGCCTCCTATGTACAAGAATATAACTACTATAATACTGCCTGCTATGTACAAGAATATAACTACTATAATACTGCTCCTATGTACAAGAATATAAACTACTATAAGACTGCTCCTATGTACAAGAATATAACTACTAGAATACTGCCCCTATGTACAAGAATATAACTACTAGAATACTGCTCCCTATGTACAAGATTATAAATACTATAATACTGCCCCCTATGTACAAGGATATTACTACTGTAATACTGTCCTATGTACAAGAATATAACTACTATATACTGCCCCTATGTACAAGAATTATAACTACTATAATACTGCCTCCTATGTAAAAGAAATATAACTACTGTAATTACTGTCCCCTATGTACAAGAATATAACTACTATAATACTGCCCCCTATGTTCTCTGCCACAGGATCATCCACACAGTGTATGCTCGCTCTGTACCAGAGTATAAATAATTAGCTTAAGATGCTGAAAATACTCCCGCAGGTATCAGCAAAGTCCTGTCCCTGGTAACTATCTGTTGACATATACAACTTATTCAGACACCGGGATATTATGGGGGAGAGTTTATAAGACATTAACCCATTGTATTCTATCTATCTCCTATCTAGCTATCTATCTATCTATCTATCTATCTCATACCTATCTATCTCATATCTATCTATCTCATATCTATCTATCTCATATTTATCTATCTCATATCTATCTATCTTCTATCTATCTATCTCCTATCTATCTTTCTATCTATCTATCTATCTATCTATCTATCTCTCTCCTATCTATCTATTTATCTATATATCTAATATATATCTATGTATCTCATATCTATCTATCTATCCCAAATCTATCTATCTATCTCATATCCATCCATCTATCTATCTATCTCTTTATCTCATATCTATCTATCTATCTATCTATCTATCTATATCATATCCATCTATCCCATATCTATCTATCTATCTATCTATCTCCTATCTATCTATCTATCTATCTATCTATCTATCTATCTAGGGTTTACCTCACCCTCACTTTTCCTCATCTTATAGGAGTCAAACAGTTAACACCTGAGTGACGCAGGTCCCCGGTGGCCCCCATGCTGGTGCGGGCGCTCTGGGGTCACATATTAACACTGCCCTAACACAGCTGATTACGTTGTAGCAGGAATGACACAGCGGTGTGAGCGCCAACTTTCCTGTTTGTGAAGGATGATTGACAGCTCACTGGGAGAGGGCTCAGTGCTCCAGCCGAGGGGAAGCAGCCCCCAAACCAACAAGGTGCCCCTGTCACCGCCAGAAGGGTGTTGTTAGTTACACACACAAACAGAGGCGCAGAGCGGAGTCACTGGTCAGACCCAAAGAGGGACAGAAACCTGCAGAAAATACTACAAATAACAATTTATCTCATATCTATCTCATATCTATCTATCTCATATCTATCTATCTCATATCTATCTATCTCATATCTATCTCCTATCTATCTATCTCATATCTATCTCATATCTATCTCATATCTATCTCATATCTATCTATCTCATATCTATCTCATATCTATCTCATATCTATCTCCTATCTATCTATCTCATATCTATCTCATATCTATCTCATATCTATCTCATATCTATCTATCTCATATCTATCTATCTATCTATCTATCTATCTCATATCTATCTATCTCATATCTATCTATCTATCTATCTATCTATCTATCTATCTCATATCTATCTATCTCATATCTATCTATCTATCTATCTATCTATCTATCTATCTATCTATCTATCTCATATCTATCTATCTATCTCATATCTATCTATCTATCTCATATCTATCTATCTATCTATCTCATATCTATCTATCTATCTCATATCTATCTATCTCATATCTATCTCATATCTATCTATCTATCTATCTATCTATCTCATATATATCTATCTCATATCTATCTATCTATCTATCTATCTATCTCATATCTATCTATCTATCTATCTATCTATCTATCTATCTCATATCTATCTATCTATTTATCTTCATTTTCTTCTTTTTGTATAAAATGCTAGAACTACAGTTAATTCTGACACCCCAATGAATTATAAGGGGGGATGTACATGTCTCTCACACATGAGCCTTCTCTGCCCCTGAGCCTCCTCCTTCGGGCGCTGTAATCCCGGCTGTCACCAAAACCACTCAGTACCCGTCCATCAGACAATGCGGGAGCACAGCCTAATACAGCTCCTATTTCTGAGCAGTGCTGGACTCGCGTTGGGTCGGAGCCTCCCCCAATCCCCGGGCTCCGGCCGCGCTCCTGTGTTGTGTTTGGAAGCCCGAGCAGAACAAAATGTGATGTTTTACGACCTCTAAAAAATGTGCAGCGAAAAACCCAAAATATTCGATATTGACCAAAACAGGAGCGTGAGGCGCGAGGCCGCCCCGGACGGGTGGAGCCGGACGATCCAGTCACCTATGACCAGTAGTGACCTCATAGGGGGTCGCTCCTTGGTAACACAAGCCCAGAGCGTTTAGTAAATGGCCTTTCCAGACGTATGAATTGGCAGCGCCGCCCGCAGGACGCCCGGCAGGGATGTGTCATAGCGGCGTCTTCCTTCCGTGGCGGTCGATTCATCCACAAGAACAATACGGGGCTATAAATAGGGCTGTTCCCAAATTAAGGCCTGTACATTGTGGATTCGGGGGCCCCCCATAGCTCCAGGCTCTATTTAGATATGGGCCCGTCTTCTCAGGAACTTCTATTCACATCATAACAGATATTCCAGATATTTTGGGCCGGAGGATAATATAGCGGCCATAGTTCACAGCCCAGCACCCCCTGCTTGTTCAGTGTCTGATAGCAAAACAGTGCAATATAAGATACAGAAAATTAAAGGGGGTTCTTCTTTTTTAAGCTAAATGCATTTTCCCCACCTGCTGAGATACCCAGAGATCCACTGCAATCTGTAGGAGAACCTGAAAGGGTGATTACATTTCCCTGCAGCGCCTCCACAGGGCAAATGAGGAATTGCATGTCACCAACCAATGTCAATGGGCCCTTTGGGTAATGCATTGTCGCCACCTGCTGAGACCCCCAGAGATCCGCTGCAATTTGTTGGAGAACCTGAAAAGGTAAATAATTTCCCTACAGCGCCTCCAAAGGGAAAATGAGGAATTACATGTGGCCAACTGAAATCAATGGACCGTTTGGGCAACGCATTTTCCCAACCTGCTAGGACGCCCAGAGATCCGCTGCAATCTGCAGGATAACCCGAAAAAGTGATCAATTTCCCTACAGCACCTCCACAGGGCAATTGAGGAATTACACGTCGCCAACCGAATCAATGGGCCGTTTGGGTAACGCATTTTCCCAACAACAAACTTGATGGTGAAGAAATAAAATCGATCCTGTTTTATGTAGAATGAACAATTAAAAAAACATCACATCGGGAACAAGTCAGTGTCAACGCGTTTCGAGCTTTGTGCTCTTATTCTTGTTCATGCTCGAAATGCGTCAACATTGACAGACGAGGTGTGTTTCCTTGCAATCTAGGATACTAGGAGAGGTGAGCTGGCATTTTCCATTTTTTCGGACTGTAATCTGCAAGAGAATCTTAAAGCAAGTGTTCAATTTTCTTGCAGCACCTCCACAGGACAAGTGAGGAATTACATGTCACCTACCAAAGTCAATGGGCTGTTTGGGTTATGCATTTTCCCCACCTGCTGAGGCACGAGAGCTCCGCTGTAAACTATAGGAGAACCCAAAAGGGTAATTATTTTCCCTGCAGCTCCTCCACAGGGCAAATGAGGAATTACACGTCACCAACCGAAATCAATGGGCCGTTTGGGTAACGCATTTTCCCCAACTGCTGAGATCCTCAGAGATCCACTGCAATCTGCAGGAGAACCTGAAAGGGTGATTAATTTCCCTGCAGCTCCTCCACAGGGCAAATGAGGAATTGCACGTCACCAACCGAAATCAATGGGCGGTTTGGGTAACGCATTTTCCCTACAGCAAACTTGATGGTGAAGAAATAAAATCGATCCTGTTTTATTTAGAATGAACAATTAAAAAACATCACATCGGGAACAAGTCAATGTCAACGCGTTTCGAGCTTTGTGCTCTTATTCTTGTTCATGCTCGAAATGCGTCAACATTGACAGACGAGGTGTGTTTCTGTGCAATCTAGGATACTAGGAGAGGTGAGCTGGCATTTTCCATTTTTTCTGACTGTAATATTAAAGCAAGTGTTCAAGTTCCCTGCAGCTCCTCCACAGGGCAGATGAGGAATTACATGTGGCCATCAATGGGTAATGCATTTTCCCCACCTGCTGAGACCCCCATAGATCTGCTGCAATCTGCAGGAGAACCTGAAAGGGTGATTCATTTCCCTGCATCTCCTCCTCAGGGCCAATGAGGAATTCCACGTCACCAACCAAAGTCAATGGGCCGTTTGGGTAATACATTTGCCCCACCTGCTGAGACCCCCAGAGATCTGCCGTAATCTACAGGAAAACCTGATAGGAAGTTTTTGATTTCCCTGCAGCACCTCCACAGGACAAATGTGGAATTACACATGGTCAACTGAAATCAATGAGCTGTTTAAGTAATGCATGTTCTCTACCTCCGGAGACCTCCTAGAAATCAGCTGTAATCTGCAGGAGAACCTAAAAAACAAGTGTTCAATTTCCCTACAGCACCTCCACAGGACAAATGAGGAATTACATCTTGCCAACTGAAATCAATGGGCCGTTTGGGTAATGCATGGACAAGTTAGGTCCTTTAAAAATAGAAATGCTCTTTGTAGAGCCCAGGAGGAGGATTTAAAAATGGGTTTAGTATTTTCCCAGAATGCATTGCGTTATAGGCCTCACTACAGCTGCCCATTGACAAGTCATTGACTGGTTTCAGTAGCAAAAGGCAGAGATCTGTCTACAGCTCCGGTCCTATATTACATAGTATGCAGATCAGGGGGTAACTCCCTGCTTTCCTACTGTTGTAAAACTAACAACTCCCAGCATGCCAGGATAGCTTCAGGATTCAAGGTTGTAGCTGTGAAGAGCTGGAGCAAGGCTGCCATCAGAGGTGTAACTTGAAGCTCCGGGGTCCTAGTGAAAAAAGTGAAATGGGCTCCCCAGCTACCATGTGCCACTTACAATGCTGGTGTCTTCTTATGTGGCAGGTGGGCTTTTGGGCCCCCTTAGACTGCAGGGCCCAGTAGCAACTGCTACCTCTGCACCCCCTATAGCTACACCCCAGGCTGCCATAAGTAATTTCATAGCCAAAGCATCTGGGCCTCCCTGCCGTAGCTTGCACCATATCAGTGGGCCCTTGACAGGAGTACTGCCCTAAGCTGGACCAAAACCACTGAAATAGACTCTATACAACAGCAATTTTACACATCTACTGGATTCCTGTTAACTCTCAGGTTGCAACATGTTACATCTCACTGCTGCCATCCACTGACTCTGCATCTGTACAGCTGATAAACAAAGTAACAATTTGTAACATCTACTGGATTCCTGTTAACTCTCAGGTTGCAACAAGTTACATCTCACTGCTGCCATCCACTGTCTCTGCATCTGTACAGCTGATAAACAAAGTAACAATTTGTAACATCTACTGGATTCCTGTTAACTCTCAGGTTGCAACATGTTATATCTCACTGCTGCCATCTGCTGGCTTTGCATCTGCACAGCTGATAAACAAAGTAACAATTTGTAACATCTACTGGATTGCTGTTAACTCTCAGGTTGCAGCAAGTTACATCTCACTGCTGCCATCTGCTGGCTTTGCATCTGTACAGCTGATAAAGTAACAATTTGTAACATCTACTGGATTGCTGTTAACTCTCAGGTTGCAGCAAGTTACATCTCACTGCTGCCATCTGCTGGCTTTGTATCTGTACAGCTGATAAACAATGTAACAATTTGTAACATCTACTGAATTCCTGTTAACTCTCAGGTTGCAACAAGTTACATCTCACTGCTGCCATCTGCTGACTCTGCATCTGTACAGCTGATAAACAAAGTAACAATTTGTAACATCTACTGGAATGCTGTTAACTCTCAGGTTGCAACAAGTTACATCTCACTGCTGCCATCTGCTGGTTTTGTATCTGTACAGCGTAAGGTCTGCTGCGATGCATTGTAGGCATTGTAGTGTTTTTATCATGCATCACGCATTGTAGAAGAACAGAAGACAGAATTTTCCACTGCTGCTTCGGATGTGACTAGAGTACAAGCTTCTTTGCTGTTTTATCGCTTCATATCCCATCTAGTTTGGCCAAGTCCATGATATCATGTCCATCTGTTGCTCTGATCTTTAGGAGACCCTCCTGATGGGGAGACCTGGGACACCATCCGATGACATCAGACCCCGGGACCCTCTTTGATTTTCTGCAGGTGATGCGCTCACATGTGCGAGCTCTTGGCACGCTCGCAGCACAACAAGGCCGGTTGCTAATTACGACAGCAGAACCCTGACATCTGGCTTTCACGTGTTGACACAACAAGCGCCCCGGCCAAATTTTTTGACAAATGGAAAAGTCATAAACATTTGGAAAGGACTGTATCACGGAGATCAGGTGGACGCAGCCTGTGAGTCGCCATAGAAACTCGCAGCTTGAAAAGTCAGGAATTTCCCGCCCACAAAACATACAATGAGTCTCAAAACTATTTCGGGTTTTTGTTCAACCCCAGAAAAAAAGTATAAAAAACCACTTTTTTGTAATTTTCAGTTAATCTCTACACCTCAAAGCTGGACCCATCTTAATGGTTAGATTGGCCCAAAAGTTCTGCAGATCAGAGTGGATACTCCAAAAAATGAGAATTAAGGGTAAGGTTAGAGGAGAAGAACGTGAGAAAGATGAGAGGGATGTGAAGAGATGAACAAAGGAACAGGAAAAAGAAGGAGAAGAAAAAGAAGAGGAGTAAGGAGGAGAAGAAGAGGAAGTAAAAGTGGAAGAAGAACAGGAGGAAGAAGAAGAAGCAGAAGGAGAAGAATAGAAAGAAGCAGGAGAAGAAGAGGAAGAAAGAGAAGGAAAAGAAGAAGAGTAAGGAGGAGAAGAAGAATAGGAAGAAGGAGAAGAAGAAGAAGAGGAAGAAAAAGAAGAAGAAGTAGAAGAACAGGAAAAAGAAGGAGAAGAAGAATAGAAAGAAGAAGAGGAAGAAAAAGGATAGAAAGAAGGAGGAGGAGAAGAAGAGGAAGAAAGAGAAGGAAAAGAAGAAGAGGAAGGAGGAGAAGAAGAATAGGAAGAAGGAGAAGAAGAAGAGGAAGAAAAAGAAGAAGTAGAAGAAGAGGAAAAAGAAGGAGAAGAAGAATAGAAAGAAGAAGAGGAAGAAGAATAGAAAGAAGAAGGAGGAGGAGAAGAAGAGGAAGAAAGAGAAGGAAAAGAAGAAGAGCAAGGAGGAGAAGAAGAATAGGAAGAAGGAGAAGAAGAAGAGGAAGAAAAAGAGGAATATGTAGAAGAACAGGAAAAAGAAAGAGAAGAATAGAAAGAAGAAGAGGAAGAGAAAGAAGAAGTAGAAGAACAGGAAAAAGAAGGAGAAGAAGAATAGAAAGAAGAAGAGGAAGAAGAATAGAAAGAAGGAGGAGGAGAAGAAGAGGAAGAAAGAGAAGGAAAAGAAGAAGAGTAAGGAGGAGAAGAAGAATAAGAAGAAGGAGAAGAAGAAGAGGAAGAAAAAGAGGAATATGTAGAAGAACAGGAAAAAGAAAGAGAAGAATAGAAAGAAGAAGAAGAGAAAGAAAAAGAAGAAGTAGAAGAACAGGAAAAAGAAGGAGAAGAAGAATAGAAAGAAGAAGTGGAGGAAGAAGTAGGAGAAGAATAGAAAGAAGGAGGAGAAGAAGAGGAAGAAGGAGAAGGAAAAGAAGAAGAGTAAGGAGGAGAAGAAGAATATTAAGAAGGAGAAGAAGAAGAGGAAGAAAAAGAGGAATATGTAGAAGAACAGGAAAAAGAAAGAGAAGAATAGAAAGAAGAAGAAGAGGAAGAGAAAGAAGAAGAGGCAGAAGAATAGAACGGACGAGAAGACTAGCAAAAAGAGGAGGAAGAAGCAGAAGTAACCGAAGAAGAAAAGGGAACCGGAGGAAGGAAAAGAACAAGAGGAAGAGGGAGAAGAAGGAGAGGATGAAGAACAATAAGGAGAAGAAGGAGAAGAAGAGGTAGAAAAAGAGGAAGAATGAGATGAAGAAGAGGAGAGTAAGAAGAAACAAAAAAATAAGGAGTTAAGGAGAGAAACAGCAGTAGATGTAGACAAAGGTAAAAAGAAAAGGTAGAAGATAATAACAGAGAAGAGGAGGAAAAATAAAAGAACAAGGGAGACAGAAAAATGGACGATGAAAAGGTGGAGATGGAAGAAGGGGAAAGGCTGTGGAAAAATACAAAAAGGAAGAAAAGAAAAAAAGGAAGTATATCATGAGAAAAAGGGGGAAAAGAAGGAAATGAACTAGAAGAGAGGAAGAAGAAAGAAGAGAAAGAAAATGAGGAAGAGAAGGAAAAGAAGAGCATAAGAGGAGATTGAGAGGAAAGAGGAGGAGAGGAACAAGTGGAGAGGAAGAAGAAAGGAAAAGGGGAGGAGTATAGGAACAAGAAAAGAGGAGAAAGAAAGGAAGAGGAAAGGAAGAAGGAAAGAAGAGGAGAAGGAGCGAAACAAAGGGAAAGGAAAAAAAATGAAGATGAGAGTGAACTAGAGAAATAAGAGGAGAGGGAGAATCAGAGTAACAAGAGTAGATGAGAAGGAGATGAGTAAGAGGAAAATGAAAAGTAAGGAAGTTAAACCAGAGGAGGTGGTAAGAGAGGAAAGGAAGAGGAGAAAAAGAAAACGTAGAGGAGGTAAAATTGCAGGAGAAGAGGGGAAGGAGTTAGATTTAAAAAAAAGCAGAAAGGAGAAAGAGGAACAAAGCAAAGGAAGCAAGAGGAGGAAGAAAAGAGAAAGATGAAAACATGGTTAAATGAAAATGAAAGGAAGAAAACGAGAGAACGTTTAATACAGCACTAAGAAGAAGAGAGAAGGAAGGAAGAAGAGAGAAAGGAGACAACAAAGTGTAAGAGGAGAAAAGGATGAAGAAGATAAAAATGAATGAAGAGAGAGAAAGCGGAAGAGGATGGAGAACAGAGGAAAAAGACAAAACAGGAAAAGGAAGATGGAAGAGAAAGATAAAGAAGCTGAAAAAAGGACAAAGAGGAGAGAAGGTGATGAGAGAAAGAAGAGGTAAAGAGAAAGTTACAAAAGACAAGAACAAGAAGATAAACACAAATGGGAAGAGGCTGAGATAAGGAAACAAGGGAAGTCCAAGAACATGCATGACCAGTACAATATGGAGGAGACATCTAGAGATGTTATCTTTAAACTGCCCGGACGGGGTTCATCCAATAGATCTCCATCTACTAAATGCTGTGTGTTCTGGGTTCCCTCTCCTTCGCCTGATTATTTCACATTCTGTGGGCAGCCAGTGAAGATAGTGAAATCTCAGAGGGGCTCGAGAATGTGCGGGTCACCGGGATGAGTCCTTTGAGTGGCACTGATGGGCTAATCGACCGGTGCCAAGGTCACATGCCTCCCAATCCGTTTGAAGTAGAGACTGGGGAGGAAACCAAGATGGCACAATGTCCGCTCTCTGCTGCCAAGGCTCGCCTTTGATTTATTAGTAGCTTTTGGGCAATTAGAAATTGGACACAATTAAAAGTGACAATTAGTTTTTCCACGGCACACGTCCATGTGCGTAGAGCATGGCCCGGCGCAGACATTAAAGGCATCGTTTCTGGAGCCGGGAGGATTCTTTAGGCCAATACATGAATGGTCAGGACGGAGCCCCAGAGATGAATGGGGGACGCAGCTTCTAATAGCTCTGTTTTCATAAAACACAATTATTTCATCAATAAGTAAGTGAGAGAGAAAAGCAGCCCTGGGCACCTCGCCTGGACGGACAATAGACCCAATGAAACATTCCTCTGTCTCTCTATTTTTCCACTGGTGGCATCTCATGAATGGGGCCGAGCTTGACTTTGATGTCCAAAGAGAAGAAAATAGAGGGCTCGGTTCCAATGATGAGCTTTGAACTTAGATGCAGGGCCCAGTCTGGTGGGAACACCTGTAAACCAGCTTGGCATGGGGGCAGAGCCAATGAACACAAGACCAGCTACCCAAAATGGGCCCATTTATGATTTTGTTCCCGCGTTTCCACACATTGTTACACTGAATTGGTCATAATTTGTTCTAAATACGTTCATTTTTATGTCACTAAAATGTGCTTTGAACTTAGATGCAGGGTCCAGTCTGGTGGGAACATCTGTAAACCAGCTAGGCATGGGGGCAGGGCCAAGGAACGCAAGACCAGCTATCCAATATGGGCACATTGATGTTTTTGTTCTTGTGGTTCCAGACATTGTAACCTTCAATTGGTCAAAATTTTTCCACTGGTGGCATCTCGTGAATGGGGCCGAGCTTGACTTTGATGTCCAAAGAGAAGAAAATTGAGGGCTCGGTTCCAATGATGCTAAATTGAGCTTTGAACTTAGATGTAGGGCCCAGTCTGGTGGGAACACCTGTAAACCAGCTAGGCGTGGGAGCAGAGCCAAGAAACGCAAGACCAGATTACCAAAAGGTCCAATGATCTTTTTGTTCTCACAGTTCCAGACATTGTTACCTTGAATTGGTCAAAATTTTCGCAAAATATGATTATTTTAAGGACGCTAAACTGAGCTTTGAACTTAGATGTAGGGCCCAGTCTGGTGGCAACAAGTGTAAACCAGCTTGGTATGGGTTCAGAGCCAAGGAACGCAAGACCAGCTACCCAAGATGGGCCCATTGATGTTTTTGTTCTCGCGGTTCCGGACATTGTAGCCTTCAATTGGTCAATATTTTTCCACTGGTGGCACCTCATGAATGGGGCCAAGCTTGAGTTTGATGTCCAAAGAGAAGAAAATAAAGGGCCCGGTTCCAATGACACTGAAATGAGCTTTGAACTCAGATGTAGGGCCCAGTCTGGTGGGAACACCTGTAAACCAGCTTGGCATGAAGTCAGAGCCAAGAAACGCAAGACCAGCTACCCAATATGGGCCCATTGATGTTTTTGTTCTCACAGTTCCAGACATTGTTACCTTCAATTGGTCAAAATGTGTGCAAAATTTGATTATATGTTCCCGGTATAGAACTAGAAGATGAAATGAGGCATTCAGGGCAAACCGCAGCCCCAAAAACGTCACCATATAAGAAGCCACAGCTCTATATCTCCTACAACCTCTCACTGGGTTTTGCCAGAATAATCATAATAATTTTGGCACTGAAAAAAATCCAAAATTAAAGAGCAAAAAATGTATACAAAATTCTAAAATTCTATATTTCTCCAACTTGCACATTCATTTTGCACATGGTGAGTAATGTTCTTTTTAGCTGTATATGACCAAATTGTTGTTTTCCATAGTGGCTTGAGCCCAGTTTGTCAAAATGCCCAGATTCCATACTCCTGACTGATGTCATATTGAATTTCCTGTACAAGGTGATGACACACATAACCCCCCCACCCCCCCCCACCTCCAATGCTTTGTGCCAGAGAGGAAACCTTTCCTTGTCACTTTATGGTCCCTCGGTGGAAGAAAATGCTCAGGTATCTGGATTGGCCAAGAAGTGCGTGTTTAGAGTCGTGTAAGAGGAATACGTTACAAAAATGGAAAATGTGAGAATTTCTTAAAAGAGAAATACTTTAGAATTGACTTATAGTACATTTCGGTATCATCGGGGATGGACCACCCTTGTCTTTGCTCCATGTGTACTCAAAGAATCCAAAAGTTTAAAAAAAATAACTATGTCTGGTTGATAAGATATTAGTAAAGATGCCCGTGGCTACCAGACCGCTCTTACCTACTGGTGTATCCACTAAAATGTTGAATCAAAAAAAAGAAAACCTTATGCGTGAGGCTAGAATAAAGGCCTTTGAAGGACAGTAAGGGGCCCATAGACTCTCATTTCAATCTTTTGGCACACTTGCCTATTTTTACAATATCTAGGAGCTATGTCTAACCAACTTGTTCCAAAGCCGCCATGTTTCTAGTCTTGCCCCCCAAATATGGGGTTCCCCCAAAGTTATAAGACCCCAATATGGCTTGATGCCCCAAGTAGGTAACTTTTGGGCAAAAAACATCAAGTCAAGAAAAGTTGTGTCCAAGAACTCGGTTAAGGCACCCTTTTTTCCCAAAAAGTATCCAAGGTAAGGGAGGGAAAGGGTTTATTTTGGAATTTATATATCACCGTGCTTAATTATGCCCCCTTTAAATTTTAAAATCAAATATTAAAATTTTTTCCATTGAAATTTTATCTTGGTTTCCCCCTGTTAAACTGAAGACTATCATCTTTTCCAAGAAAATGGCATTAGCGAAATACCAAGAAGGTTGTTTAATCACAAGGCTTGGTTTAGATATAAACACAAGGGACCAATCTCCAATGGCCCTCCCTTTGAGAATGTAGGGTTTAGGACCACTAATTTGTATAACCTCTTATCTGAAGGCTCTCTACTTTGAAGAACCTTTAGTTTGAAGGCTCTCGGGTATGATGGACCACTACTTTGAAAGACCTTTAGACTTCAGAACCACTAATATGTAGAACCTCTTATTGAAAGGGCCCCTACTTTGAAGAAACCCTTTGTTTAAGGCCTGGGTATATGGACCCTACTTTGAAAGACCCTTTAATTCAAAACCATAAATGTAGAACCCCTTATCTAAGGTTTCTAAACTGACGACTCCGGTATAAGGACCTTACTTGAAAGACCTTTAGACTTCAGGACCACTAATTTGTAGAACCTCTTATCTGAAGGTCCTCTACTTTGAAGAACCTTTAGTTTGAAGGCTCTCAAGTATTTTTGTCCTATACTTTGAAGACTTTTAGATTCAAATCATAATTTGTAGAACCCCTTTCAAAGGGCTTTTAATCTGAAGCCCCCGAGTAGAGGTCCTTCTTTAAAAGGATTTTAATTTAAAAAGTAACAGGATCCCTATTTTGGGGGTAAAAATATGAAGGACCTCCCGAATTAACTCCATTTTAAGGATTTTTTTTTAAAGGGGCCCTGGTTGAAGAAACCTAATATGGGCCCTTTTCCCCTTTGAAGGGACCTCCAGTTTTCAGGACTACTAAAAGTCCTTTACCCTTGATGAACCTCAAAGTTGAAAGAACTCTTCTTTAAATGACCTTGAAAGGAGCTCTAGTTGGAGGAGCCTCTACTCTGAAGGACCCTAAGTAGGAGGGAACTCGAATTCGAAGGACCTCTATTTTGATGTTACTCAAGTAAATGGCCCAATTTTTGCAACATTTCTCCATTGAATAATTTCTAATTTGATGGACCTCTCATGTAAAGGATGACTACCAAGTTGAAGGACATCTTATTTGATAGAGCTCTACGTTAACAGACCTCTGGTTTGCAGGCCCCTTTTTTTTTAAAAGGACCACTATGAAATATTTGTTTTTTTTTAAAAATTTAATGAAATCTTTGTTTTTTGAAAGTTTACAGGCAGTTTTTTTTTTAAAACACAAGATATTTTTCTTGAGCCCCCTGCTCATGACTCACCTATCATGTCTACATAGGCTAGAAGCATGCATCATGGAGTATAAACCGTCCATTCATCACTACCGGGAATCATTGTAGCTCTGGTGCCAAGTTTTATACATTGAAATCCTCAAAGTTCACACTTTTTTCATGCCTTGGTGCCCTTAAACCAATCCTTTAAGTTCCTTTTTTTGACGGTCCACCCCCAAACGCCAAAATCAACAAATATTAAATTTCTTCTAATCATAATTTGCTCTTGCGCATTGAAAAAAGCGTGTAGGTTCCGGTGCTCTTATGACAAACATTTCACCCAATTGCCTCTCACCCTAAAACCCTGTCTCTTTGAAAAGACTTACAAACCCTTAATGGCTTGCCAAAAAAAGTGGGGCTTAGATCAAGTCACGTTCACCACTCCCACCCTTAATAAACCCCCTCCTGGGGCTTAACCTTCCTAATGTGTGTTTGAGTCACAGTTTTTTCATTTCCCGTTAAAATGCTATAATTGGTGGGGATGTAATTGCAGGCTCTCAAGCTTTTTAAACAACTGGAATCCCCCCGGCCTTGGGGAAATTTTAAAAAAAGTAATCTCAAAAATCTTGCACTGTCCAGGTCTATATTTTTTGCCTAATTTCACGGTAATGTTATAAAAAATGTATTCCGGAATCTGACATGCAATGTGTGAAATTTTGTGTTCAGTTCATGTGTTGAAAAATTTTCAGAACGCCCCACTAAAAGGAAAACGTAATGACCCATTACAAATTAACTACTATAATACTGCCCCCAATTAAAAGAATATAAAAACAAAAAAACTGCCCCCCAAAGTACAAGAAATAACCTTTTTACTGTCCTTGTGCAAGAATATAACTACATAATACGCCCCCCCTGACAAGAATAAACTCTTAATACGCCCCCTATGTCCAAGAAAAATTTAAATACTATAAACTGCCCCCTATGTAAAGAATATAACTATATAAACTGCCCCAAATTTCCCAAAAATATAACTACTTAAACTGCCCCCCTATGTCCAAGAAAATAACTGCTACAATACTGCCCCCTATGTCCAAGAATATAAAACAAAAATGCCCCCCATGCCCAAGAAATAACTACATAATACTGCCCCCCAGTCAAGAAAAATAACTACTATAATCTGCCCTTATGTACAAGAATATATATATAAACTGCCCCTAGTACAAGAAATAAATACATTTTTACTGCCCCCCAATGTCAAGAATATAACTACTATAATCTGCTCCTATGTACAAAAATATAATACTTAATACTGCCCCCAAGTACAAAAAATATAACCTTTTTAAAAACTGCCCCCAGTACAGGGAAATAACTACTATAATCTGGGCCCTTTTGTACAAGAAATAACTACTATTAAAACGCCCCCAGTACAAAATATAACTATAAATACTGCCCCCAATGTACAAGAATATAACTACAAAAAAACTGCACTATGTACAAATATAATACTATAATCTGCCCCCAATGTACAAGAATTAAAAATACTAAATACTGCTCCCTAGTACAGAAATAACACTATATTACTGCCCCTATGTACAAGAATATAACTACTATAAACTGCCCCTAGAAAAATATAACTAAATAATACTGGGCCCCCCCATGGCAAAATATAACTACTTAATACTGCCCTTATGACAAGAATATAAAATACTATAATATGCCCTTGTACAGGGAAAAAAACTATTAATACGACCCCTTATGTACAAGAATAAAAACTCTTTTAAAACGCCCCTATGTACAAGACTAAATACTATAATAATCTCCTAATACAAGAATAAAACTACTATAATACTTTCCCCCCTTTTACAAGAAAAATAACTACTATAATACGCCCCCCGTACAGGAAAATAACTACAAATACGACCCCTTAATGTACAAGAAAATAACATATTACTCCCCTATGTACAAAATATAACTACTATAATACGCCCCCTATGTACAGGAATAAACTACTATAATACTGCCCCCCATTACAAGAATATAACTACTATAATATGCCCTCTTGGCAAAAATAAACACTAAATACTGCTCCCTATATACAAGAATATAACACTATAAAACTGTCTCCCATATCAATAAAAAAAACTACAAATTGCCCCCTATTACAAGAAAATTTAAATGCTAACACTTCCCCCGTACAATAATATAACACTTAATATGCCCCCTTGTACAAAAATATAACTGCTTTTTTTCCCTTCCCCATGACAGGAAAAATAACTACTATACACTTTCCCTATGTACAAGATATAACTCCCAAATCTTTCCCCCTATTACAAAAATATAACTACAAAAATACTGCTCCCATGTACAAGAATATAAATATATAATTTTCTGCGCCCTATGTCAAGAATATAAATACTATAATACTGCCCCCCAGTAAGGAATTACTACTATAATATGCCCCCTATTTTACAAGAATATAATACTAAAATCTGCCTCCCATTTAAAAAAAAAAACTATTAATACTGCCCCCTATGTACAAGAAAATAACTACGTAATACGCCCCCTATGTAAAGATATAATAATATAAACTGCTCCCTATGTACAAAAAAAAAATATAACTTTTTACATACTGCCCCCCATGTACAAGAATAAAATTATAATAACCCTGCTCCTTTGACAAGAATATAACTACTATAAAACTGCCCCAAGTACAAGAATAAATACTATAATACTGCCCCTATGTACAAGAAATAACTACTATAATACTGCCTCCAAAGACAGGAATATAACTACTATAATATGCCCCCAAAGTATAAGAAAAGCTGCATAGTAATGCCTCCTAGGGTAAGGGATATAGAGCACTATGGGGGGATCCTTTTTGAATGTAGGAGCAGATTGTGTAGGTTCCTTCTTTGTTCGTCACTGTACATAAATGTATGTTACCTCCGACTCTGAGCAGCCAGACACTTGCTTTCTCTATGGATTCACGGATGTGTCGGGATGTCTCCTAGGTGAGACACGCACACGGTATGATTTTTGGTACCTACACGTTACCCAGTCTTTACATCTTCCATCCTAAATCTATAAACCTGTCAGATCCCCATAATTCTCCACACCCCACCGGCAGCTCAGGGCCACGGAGGTTTCCAACTCTCTTGAGCTTCTCCTTCAAGAAACCTGAAATATTTCATGACTTCATCACTTCACACTTGTCAAAGCATTTTGCCCCCAGCATGAAGGGACTGGGACCATGTGCAACCAATTAAGCGTCCCCGGGTTCTCTGTGGGTGTGGTCACACAATGCATGGAGATCTCGGGTCCCTCAAAATAAACAGAATTCCTTGCAAGTTACTGGAGTCAGATGCTGGAATGTGGTAACCGATAAACTATGATTCAGAAAAGGCTACCAGGTTTTGTTTTATTTCTCTTCAGAAAAAAGAGGAACAAATTGAGTTTCACCAATTTTTGTCAATTTTTGTCCAGGGCGGGGCTCAGTAGTTGTGATACCGTGCCTTATGTAATGTTCTATAAGTCCATGGGCCATACGTTCTGTACGGGTTTCCTTCCGACGTAGGCAGTTTTGTGCAACTTTTCCAAAAGTTTCCATAAAAGTATTGGCAAGGCCTTTAGTTAGAGGTTTAACTTGAAGCTTATCGGCCCCAGTTAAATCCCCCCCCCATACTATGTGCTGCTTAGAATATAAGTTTCCTATGTGGTAGAGGGGACTTTGGGACCCCCACAGGCATTAGGGCCCAGGGTAAAAACTACCTATGTACCCCCTTTGTAAGTATAGTACAATGAGCTACATTTGGTTCCAATGCTTAAACCATACCATGACCCATTTCCCTACTGGTTCGTCTGATGGCCTTCATAGTCCTACTGATACATGGGGTGGAAGTAGGGTGTAAAGATCTACAATTGGTCTTCATAGTCCTACTGATCCATGTGGAGTATGTATGATGTGAAGATCAACAATTGGCTTCTTTTACTCAAAATGAACCATGACCCATTGCCCTATTGGTTCGTCTGATGGCCTTCATAGTCCTACTGATCCATGTATGCATGATGTGAAGATCTACAATTGGTCTGATCTGCTCAAACTGTACCATGACCCATTGCTCTACTGGTTCTTCTGATGGCCTTCTGCGCCTACTGATCCATGTGGAGTATGTATGATGTGACAATCTAAAATTGGTTCGATCTGCTAAAACTGTACCATGACCCATTCCCTTAATGGTTCGTCTGATGGCCTTCATAGTCTTACTGATCCATGTGGACTATGTATGATGTGAAGATCAACAATTGGTTCCTTTTGCTCAAACTATACCATGACCCATTGCCCTATTGGTTCGTCTGATGGCCTTCATAGTCCTACTGATCCATGTCCGTATGATGTGAAGATCTACAATTGGTTCGATCTGCTCAAACCATACCATTACCCATTGTCCTACCGGTTTGCCAGGTCTGATGGCCTTCATTCTCCTACTGATAAATGTGATGTAAGAAGAAAAAAAGACACATTGGTTCCGGCTTAAACCGACATGACCCATTGCCCTACGGGGGCGTCTATGCCTTCTATCCCGCCATTGGAGAAGGAAAGTAGACTCATTGGTTTCAAACTGCAAAAAAATTACCTCCCCCACTGCCCCTTGGGGTTGGATGGCCTTCATAGTCCTACTGATCCATGTGGAGTATGTATGATGTGAAGGTCAACAATTGGCTTCTTTTACTCAAAAAAAACCAGACCCTTGCCCAAAATTGGTTGTCTGATGGCCTTCTAGTCCACGATCCATGTAGCATGAGGGAAATCTACAATTGGTTCGATCTCTCAAACCGTACCATTACCTATTGTCCTCCCGGGTTTTCCCGGGAGAGGGCCTTTCCCCTTTTTTCTACTGATAAATGTGATGTAAGTATAGTACAAAGAGCTACAATTGGTTCCGATGCTTAAACCGTACTATGACCCATTGCCCTAAATTTTTCGTTGATGGCCTTCTAGTTTACTGGCCTGGGGGTTGATATGTGACGATCTACATTTGGTTCAATGCTAAAACTGTACCATACCCATGCCCAACGGGTTCGTTTTAGGGTTTTTCATTTTCCAACGGGACCCATGTGAGTATGTATAATGTAAGGGCCCAAAAATTTGGTTTCCCTTTTACTCAAAATAAACCATGCCCCCCCTTTTCCCTATTGGTTTGTCTGAGGGCCTTTAAATAGCCCTTACTGACCCTTTTTAAGCATGAGGGAAAAGATTCCCAATTGGGTTTCCCGATCTGCTCAAACGTACCATGACCCATTGCTCTACGGGTTCTTCTGATGGCCTTCTGCCCCACTGACCCATGGGGAGTATGAAAAATTTTTGGAAAATTTACAAAATTGGGTTTCGATCTGCAAAAACTGAACCAAAGGTTTTCCTTTCCCCTTAATGGTTCATCTGAGGGCCTTCATAGTTTTTACGATCCATGGGGAACTATTTATAAAGGAAATAAAAAATTTTGGTTCCTTTTGCTCAAACAATCCCTGACCCATTGCCCTTTTTGGGTTCGCCCCGATGGCCTTCTTTATCCAACTGACCTTTGTCCGAAAGTTTGTGAAGAATAAAAGGGTTTTCGATCGCCAAAACCCATAAAAATTTTACCCAATTTAAAAAACCGGTTTGCCGGGGACTGTTTGGCCTTCATTCCCACTGAAAAATTTTGATTTAATTTTTAGTAACAAAGACTACAATTGGTTCCGATGTTTAAAACCCCCGGTCCCTAATGCCCCATTCCCCAACGGGGTCGCCCGATCCCTTCATATCCTACTGGAAAAATGTGGAGTAAAAATGATGTACGATCAACAGTTGGTTCAAACCCTGCAAAAAAATGTACCATGCCCCAATGCCCTTTTGGGTTTTTTTTTCCTGAGGGCCTTTTCTTTAGCCCTACTGATCCTTTGTGGGGGGTATGTAAATTTAAGGGTCAAAAATTTGGGCTTTTTTTAAACCCCCCAAAAATGAACCAACCCATTGCCCTTTTGGTTCGTCTGAGGGCCCTTTCATACCCCTACTGACCAAAGGAAAGCATGATGTAAGATCTAAAATTTGGTTTTATCTCCAAACTGTCCCAAAGACCCATTGCTTTTACGGGTTTTCCCTTCTGATGGCCACTGCCCTACTATCCATGGGATTATGAAATTAAATTTGAAAATTTTTTAAAAAAATTTTGGGGTTGTGATCGGGCAAAAATTTGGAAAAACCATAAACCCTTTCCCCTTAAATTTTTTTTCGGTCGATGGCCTTCAAAGTCCTTACTAAATCCATTTGGACAAGTATTGATGTAAAAGATCAAAAATTGGTTCCCTTTTTGCTAAAACTATACCAGGGAACCCAATTCCCAAAAATTGGGTTTTCGGCTGTTGGCCTTCATGGGCCTACTGTTTCCATGTCCGAATGAGGGAAAATCTAAAAATTGGTTCGACCCGCTAAAACCATCCCAAAAATTAAACCCATTGTCCAAACGGGTTTTGGCCGGGTCTGATGGCCTTCATTCTCCTACTGATAAATGTGATGTAATTTATAGAAACAAAAGCTAAAAATTTGGGTTCCGATCTTAAACCGTACTATAAAACCCATTGCCCACAGGGCTCTGATGGCCTTCAAGCCCAAAACGGCCCCAAGTGGATTTTTGTATGATGTGACATCTACATTGGTTCCCAAACCCCGCTAAAACTGTACCATGACCCACGGGCCCCTTGGATCGTCCGGGAGGGCCCCTTCAATTCCTACTAAACCATGGGGATTTTATGTATGATGTGGGGTTTCAACAATTGGCATCTTTTACTAAAAATTTAACCTTGACCCTTTGGGCCTTTATTGGGTTTTTCGTCTGTTTGCCTTCATAGCCCAACTGGTCCTGTATAAAGGATGTGAAAAACTAAAATTTGGTTTCAAATCTGCTCAAACCGAAACCAAATTCCCATTGTCCTACCTTTTTGCCGGGAACGTTTGGCCTCATACTTCTACGATAAAGGATGTAAGTATAGTAAAAAAGTTAAAAATCGGGTTCCGATGTTTAAAACCGTACTTGACGCATTGCCTCAATTTTCGCTAAAGGCCTTCATATTTTCTACGGGGGGTCCCAGGTATATGTAAATAAAGTGACATCAAATTTTGGTTCAATTTCAAAAATGTCCCCTGACCCACTGCCCTACTTTCGGTCTGAGGGCCCCCCCCCCCTTCATAGCCCCTACTGACCATTTTGGAGTATGAATGTTTAAAGGTAAACTTTTGGCCTTCTTTTACTAAAAAATGAACCATACCCTTTCCCTAGGGTTCCTGAGGGGCCTTCATAGTCCAACTGACCCATGTATGCATGATTGAAAACTAAAATTGGTTCGGGTCTGCTCAAAACCGTACCATTACCTATTGTTTCTACCAATTTTCCCGACTTGATTTCCTTCAAACTTCTAAATGAAAATGTATGTAAATAATTAAAAAAAGCTACAAATTGGTTTCCCATTTCTTAAACATACCATTACCTAATTTCCCTACCGGTTCGTCTTCTGGCCTTTTGTATTTTTACGAATTTTAAGTGGTATGTATTATTGAAATCAAAAACGGCTTTCCTTTTTCTCAAAATGTCCCCTTACCCCCCTTGCCCTACTGGAACTTCTTAAAAACCTTTAAAAAGTTCTATTGAAACAGGTTTGTGTAAGTATCATTGAAATCTACAAATTTGGGTTTTTTCAGCTCAAACTGAAACCCGACCCCTTGCCCTACCGATTTTGCCGGGGCCAAAAACCTTTCCCTCCAAATGATTTCATGTGAAGTAAGTAGGGTTTTGAAGATCTAAAAAATTTTCTCCATTTTTACAAAATCTAACCCCCTAAACCCCCTTGTCCCCATAGGTTTTCCAGGCTTTTAAAGCCATCATATTTCTACTGATATAGGTGATGTAAGTATGCCATGAAGACCTACAATTGGTTTGATCTGCAAAAACCTACCCCTGACCCCATTGCCCCAATTTTGGGTTTTCCAAGCCAAAGCCCTTCAAAAATTTTTACTAATCCCCTGTTGGGTTTTTAAATTTTGGGGAAAAAAATCTTTCAATTGGTTTCCATCCCGCTCAAACCAAAAGACCCAAAAACCCCCGCAGGTTTGGGGCCCAAACTTTATGGGCCCTTCCCTACCCGTTAAAAAATTTGGGGGTTTTAATTTTGGGATAAAACTTTCTTTAAAAACATACCATTTCTTTTCCTAAAACCCCCTTACAACAAAGCCTTTTCCAATTTTTTCAACCTCTTCGGACTTCTTTGTTGGGTACATTTGAACTTGGCATCAACCAGAGTCACTGCTTTTTTTTGACGGCACTTAAGGGATCCATTTTTCATCCATTGCTCTGGATGCATCAGTGGGTATCTACATTTTTAAAGACTTTGTTGCTTGACTGTATATCCATAAAAATACCACAAAAAGAAAACGTGGGGGTGCCAGTCCTTTAGCGTGCTTATTTTGGGAGAATAAATCTTATAAAACCCCTTTTAGAAACCCAACTTGATGGGTTTTTTCTATCAGGGAAAACTATTGACATTAGGGGGAAAACCCAAAAAGAAAAGAAAAGCCTGAATTTTTGGTATCTTCGGGCCATGTTGACTTCCATTTTGCCTTTTTTCTAAGAAACCTATTAAGGCCCTCAACATCAATATCGGGCATTGACAAAACCCCCCTTTGGGCCCCGTTTTTTCCTATAGAAAAGGCCTTTTATTTTATGGGTTTTAGGCCCAATTTAAGTATTGGGTAAAATTTGACGATTTTCCCTAAACCAGCTTTTTGGATTTTTTTCCCCATACTTATCCTGTCGGCTTCTGTTACTTTTAAAAGGGGAAAGGGAAATTTCTATGTCTAGGGGCCCCGACTCGATTCAGTTGGGGGAAAACCAATTTTTTTAAACTATATGAGGGGACAGGGGATGTGTTGTTTTTGGGAAAAAGAAGCAAAAACTTTTAAAAAAAAATTTTTTAAAATTTAAATTAAAAAAAAAAATTTTAAAAACTTTTTCCCTACCAATTTTTGTTCTCCCCCACGACTTCCAGGGGTCTAGCGGGCCAAGGCTTTTGAACCTTTTAAAAGGGCCCCCTCCCTCTATAATGGTATGCTGTAACTGTAATTACCCCTGTAATAGAAACCCCATATTATTTGGTCATTTAGTTTTCCCGGAAACAGACTGAAAATTTTTTATTTTTTTTTAAAAAGGGGGGAATGCTTTTTTTGGATGCCCAATTTTTTACTTTTTCTCTTTGGGGGAACCCAGGGTTTTTTAAAATTTTTTTAAAGAAAAGGACTTCGTGCAGCCACTGTCACCCTTGACACGTATTGACAAATTGAGAATGGGAAAAAGGGGAGGGAAACTGTTTTTTTCCCCTGACCATGTGTGTAAAGGAAAAGTTTTTTGGGGCCCGGGGAAAACAAAATGTGTGGGGAATTTGGGGCACATGGGGTTTCCCTCCCCAAATTGTCAGCGGGTTTTTTGGCAATTTTAACACTGTCATTGTCTAGATTAGAAGGGGTTTTTCCAAAGGGGAAAAAAATTTTTCCAAGCTTATACTGCTGAAGTCAGACATCCAAGCTAAAGAGTGAATTGAAGGAATTTTCCATCTTCTAAGATTTTTCCATTTTTTGGGTTACATAATTTTATTGTCGCAGTTACTCACTTCTGTGGTTTCTTCTGTTGGCCAGCTCCCCCACCCTCCAAAAAAATCTACTCCCCTTGCATAAACTTACGGGCCTCGACCCCCCTGCACATAAAAATCCTGAAGTCCCCAAAAGGTTCAAGGGCCCCTTGTTCTTTTCCTGTTTAAGCTCACGGGGCCCTTTTTCTTTTCCCCCCAATCTCTTTTTTCCCCTTGTTATTCACCAGCCCCAAAGCCCCATTGGCCCTTGTTTCTTCCCCCTTTAAAAGTTCACTCCCCCCTTTTTTCCTTCTCCCATTAATTTTTTTTTGGGGCCCCTTGTTTTTCTCCCTTTTAAGTTCATGGCCCTTGGTCTTTCTCTTTTGAGTTCTTTTGGCCCTTGTTTTCTCTTTCGAGTTTTAGGCCCTTGTTTCCCCTTTCAAGCTAAATTGACCCTTCTTCTTCCCCCAAGCCCCCTTTGGGCCCTTTTTGATTTTTTTCCACCCAAGCCATTGGCCCTTGTTCTTCTCCCCCCAAAGTTTTAACCCCCTTTTTTCTTCTTCCCGCCAAGCTTATTGGCCCAAATTTTTTTTAAACCAGCCAACCCCTTTTGGGAAAATTATGTTCTTTTTCCCTCACCCAAGCTTTTGGGCCCTTTTGTTCTTTAACCCAAAGGGCCTTATTGGCCTTGTTTTTCTCCCCCAAAAAGTTTCTTTGATTTGTTCTTTTTGAGCCAACCCTCATTGGCCCTTGCCCCTTTTCTCACTAACCCTAAACAAACCCTTGTTTTCTCCTTTTCAGCCCCATTGCCCCTTGTTCTTTCACTAAAAGTTTAAATTGGCCTTGTTCTTCTCCCATCATGATCATTGGCCCTTGTTCTTCTCCCACAAAACTTAAATACTCTTATTCTTCTTCCACAAATTTTTCCATTGGCCCCTAGATCTTCTTCTGCAACTCATTGGCCCTTTGTTTTCCCCAACCCAAGCTTTTTGGGCCTTGTTCTTCTCCAGCCAAGCTCATTGGCCCTTGTTTTCTCCCCCCTGCTCTGGGCCCTTTTTGTTCTTCCCCCAGCCAACCCTTCCATTGGGCCCCTTTTTCTTCCCCACCCTAGAAAACTTTGGGGGCCCTTGTTCTTTCTCCCCAAAGCTCATTGGCCCTTTTTCCCTTTTCTCATTTAATCTCTTGCCTCTTTTTTGCCTTTTTGTCAAGCTTTTTCCCCCCCTTTGTTTTATCCCCCCAAATTTTTATTGAAAATTTTTTTGTTCTTACCCGGTATAAATTTTTTGGGGCCCTTGTTTTTTTCCCCAAAAAATTTTAAATTTCCCTTTTTCCCTTTTCCCAAAAAATTTTTCTTTGGGGGCCCTACATTTTTCTTCTGTCAAGTCTTTGGGCCCTTGTGCTTCTCCAGCCAAACCCTTTTGGGCCCCTTGTTTTTTCCCCGAAAAAAATCATTGACCTTTGTTCTTCTTCCCCTTTAGATCGTAGGGCCTTTGTTTTTCTCCACCCAAAAGATCTTTGGGCCCTTTTTTTTTCCCTTTCCACTAGCTCTTTGGGCCCCCTTGATCACCCTCCCACCAAGTTTCCCTTTTTTTGTTCTCTCACCAAGCTTTAAAACCTTAGATCTTTTTCTGTAAAGGGTCAAAGGGCCCCAAATGTTTTTTTTTCTCCTACAAAGCCCATTGGGTTTGGTTTTTCCCCCCTGGTAAGAACCTTCAATTTTTGGCCCTTTTTTTTCCCCGCTAGCTCTTTGCCCCTTGTTCTTCCCCCACTAATTTTAAAAAGGCCCCCCTTGTTCTTCTCATCAAATTTGTTGGCCCCTTGTTCTTTTTTAAAATAGCTCATTGGCCTTTTTCATTCCCATTTTGCTCTAAGGCCCCTTGTTCTTACCAAAACCAAAACTCTTTGGGCCCCTTGTTTCTTTCCCCTAATTTTCATTGCCTTTGTTAATCTTTCCCGAAAAAGTTCACCAGCCCTGTTTCTCCTGCCAATCTACGGGTAATTGCTTTTCCCCAAAAGCACCCTTTTGATTCTTGGCTCTGTCTTTCCCAAAAAGTTTTTTCCCCCAAAATTGGTTTTTCCCCCCTTTTGCTTTTTTTCCCTAACGTTTTTTCCCCCAATCTTTGGGGCCCCTTGTTTAAAAATCTTCCCAACCCCAAAATTCACTTGCCCTTGTCTTCTCCCACCAATCTCATTGGTTCTTGCTCTTCTCACACCAAGCTCATTGGCTCTTGTTCTTCTCCTTCCAAGCTCATTCCCCTTTTTTTTCCCCTCTTTTTTTAACCCCCCAAAAAATTTCCTGGGCCGTTGTTTTCCCAAATCCATTGGTTCTTGCTCTTCTCACACCAAGCTCATTGGCTCTTGTTCTTCTCCAGCCAAGCTCATTGGCCCTTATATTATTCTATGACCAAACTCATTGGCCCCTGTTCTTTTCCTACGTTTCTAATTTCTATCTTCATTACCACCCAATACCTTTAAAAACCCCCTGGCCATCTTTGCATCTGGGAAAGCTGGATTACAACTAATATGGCTAAAACAGGCAACTGGTCACTTGCCATGCCGGAGTTTGGTAAAGCAGGTTTGAGTTTTGAAGGATTTTCCAAAGGATTTTTTTTGCCCAAAAACCCAAGGGCTTTAAAATTTTGGGTCCCGGGCGGGATGGGGGATTTTTTTGTGGGGTGGTCGTTGCCCCCCGGCCACTTCTTACTAACTGAAGGGGGGGAAATTTTCCAATTGACCTCTGTGAGTGAACCCATGGGGTGGCTCACAATAATAATTTTTTTTAAGAGGGTAAATGGATAAACAAACCTGCTGGAAAATTCCCAGCCCCAACGGCCCAGTGTTTG
>JAODAL010046047.1:0-31334 GCA_025379985.1 Phyllomedusa bahiana | reverse complement strand
TGTAGAAAGAACATGATAATAGAGGCTGTATCATTTACCTTTTACCCCCCCATAAGGAGTAGTATAAACAACTTTAGGTTACACTGTTAAAAGGGCAGCGGGAAAGCAAGCCAAGGAAAAATTGGGGAAAATTCATTTTTTTTTTTCAAAAGTAAAGTTACTTGATTTTTTATGCCAGTGCAGGGGGGGCCCCCGGACCCCGTCCGGGGTTGCAGGACCCCCGTGGCCCCCGCACGAGCGGCCTGGGGCCCCCCCACTGTCGGGCGGGGGCAGCCCCCCCGGCCGGGGGCCCGGCCCCCTTTTTACTTATAGGCCCGCGCTCCTGCTCTGCCCCCGCCTCCCGGCGGGCTTTCCCCGACTCTAAGGCGGCGGCGTCCCGGTTTGTAAAATTTTTAAAGGGCCAGTGCCGGTAATTTGCTATTCCCGGTCACTCCCCTTTTTTTTAAAGCCTGCCCTTCTGGGGCTGTTGCGGATCTTTAGTCCCATTTAGGCTACTGGGGAAAGGTTCCAAATTTGTTTGATTACTGTGTAGCCCCCTTAGTTTTCCCTCGCCCAGATCTTGCCCCGTTGCCTATGCTACCCACGCCCACAAAACCATTGCGCCTGCCTGATTTTCTCCCTGCCCCGTACGACCCTCCCTGACGTTCGCCACGCTTACTTTGGTGCCCCCGCAAGCAGTCACGTGGGGGGGTAACGAGGGTGTCCCCGCAGAAAAGCCCATCCGTTTGGGCGGGTCTGGGGGAAAACCGGGCCTCTTAGTTCCTTTCCCTGGGTGGCTTCGCCATCGTTGCGGGGTCCGTGGATCCACTTCTAGTCGGGGGTACGTGACATAGATGGGCCCCGGGATCCCCAAGGGTGCCCTGGCCCGCGCTGACCTCACCGCCTTGTGGCCGCAGTCGCGACAGATGTCAGAAAAGCCCAGCAATCAGCCATCTCTCCGCCTGTGCAGATTTCCCCGGGCCCGCCCGCGCGCAACCGCTCGTGGTCCGTCCCCCCCGGTTCGGCTCCGAGCTGGGCCCAAAGTCCTGTCTATCCCGTCCAAGTTCGTGGGGACTCAAGGCCTGAGGGGCTTTATCACCAATGCTCCTGCATATCAAAATTAATGGGAAACCCAAATTTTCCTCCCGAACGGCCCAAAGGGGCGTTGTCTAGCCTTTTTCCCCGGGAAGCTTGGCCTGGGCTTCCCCTTGGGACAGGGACGACCCGGTCACACCCAAAACGGTACCTCTCCCAAGTTCGGGAGTGTATTCGAGGAACCGGCCGGGTTCATTGCGGCCGCTTGCTAAACCTGCCCAAGGGGATTTTTCCCGTAGGGACTTCCCGTACTTTTCCGCCGTTGGTTCCGAGTTATTTTGGGAAAAGAAGCGGCGTTGATCACCTTCAAGAAGGCCTCCCCAGCCGGTCAAGGTGCCCTATCTCCCCGGGATCTCCCGTTTCCCTTTGGTGCCCTTTTTCCCCCGGCACTCGGTTGACATCCGTTTCTCGGAAGCCAGGGGAACCCCCGGGGGAACGGGAAAAGGCTAGCCCCCCCGTTCCTGTTGGCCCCGTATAGTAAAAGGGGCCCCCTCTTTGCCCTTCCCCTGCCCCCGGGAACCCATGGAAGGATGGCCACCTGTCTAAACGGAGTAAAAGAAGACGTGAGGCAGTGCAGCCCTTTTCCCGCAGACCCTCCCCACTGCCCCCTCGGTCGGGAAACGGGGGCATGGGGTACGTGGGTGGGGCCCCTAGGGAGAAGCTTCCCCTCGCCTGCCCCATGCCGTGTGTCGGAGGGCCTGGTTCCGTTTCACGCTATGTTTTCGGACTTGGGCTGCGGGGGAAATTTCTTGGACGCTCCCTGGTGCCCCAGATAAGCCCCCTGTGATCGCCTGGAGAAGCCCTACTATCCCCTTGTCAGGGTGAGATTCTCAAGGACCCCAATTCGGTTCCGGATTTTGCTCTTGCCCTAAAAGTAGGGGTATGCACAAGGAGAGACTTGCATTTACGTATACCCCCTCCTGTCCTTCTCTGGGTCTGTGGTTGCAACGCCATGCTCCCGTGTCGACTGGAGAGGGCGAAATCCTGAGTTGGGGTTGGGTGTCGTTCGTGTTTGGGGCACTCGCCCCTGCTTATGTTCTCCTGGGGGGTTAAGCCTCTGACGGGCCTTCCCACCCCACCAAGCCCTTTGCGCGTTTTTCTTGAGGAAAGAGCTAGACGTTGCCCCCATGCCTTGACTGTCCTATTGATTGGTGCCGGGACGTCTCCTAAGTGTTGGGGCTGAGACCCTTTGGTTGTTACATTATAAGGGAATTCCGAGGGGGGTTTTCCGCAAAAATCCCCCTTCAGTGGGCGGGTTCTTTTTTGTGGCTAGAAAGGCGGTATTATCCTTGTAGGGTTGAGGTCAAGATACGGGAAAAAACCGCATCCTTGCCCCGTCCGGGCTTTTTTGACGGGTACAGGTGCAAAATTTTACTTAAAATGGGCCTGCGAGGGGCCCCTTTAAACCCCATACGGATCGTAGGGGGATGAAGTAAGCCCCTTTCAACACCCGCGACGGGCACTTCGAGTTTGGTATGTCTTCGGGCTTGCAAAGCCCGGCCCTCTTCCAAGAATTGTTAAAGACATTTGGGACTCTGTAAGTGCATGTTTTTGTATTAGACGACTTTGGGTTCTCCCCCCCCCCTTTGGGCCATCAATTTTGTGACAAGTCTCGACGTCTAAGGGCAACCCCCTTTTTTGCCAAATTGGAATGCTGTTTATCAGCGGTTACCTTCCCCGGTACATATTTCGACAAGGGGCCCCGCAGATGGACCCCCCTAGTTGTCGCCGTCCTTCGTGGCCCCGCCGTGGGTCCCGAGCTACAAAAATTCCCGGGGTTCGCCCAATATTTTTGGCATTTTACGCATTTTTCTCGGGACTCCCCTAGTGGCTTTGCAAGAAGAACGCAAACCAAGTTTGGCACCGGGAGAGGAAGCCCTTTTTAAATTAAAGTTGCCTTGCCTCTGCGCGGTTTTTCTCCCCGGGCCCGATAAGAACAACCATTTTCCTCGAAGTCGGGCCTCCCCGGTGGGGGCGGGGCCGTACTTCCCCGAAGGACCCAAAGAAGACCCCCACTTGGGGTTTTTTTAAAAGTTTTTCCCCTTTTGAAAGGAATTACTTATCGGTGCCCGGGAATTTTTCTGGCCATCAACCCGCCTTGGAAGAGTGGCGGTATTCTTGGGGGGTGTACCCCGTCAGATTTATACGACATAAAAACCCGCTATATTTTAGCGGTCAAGTTAAATAGCCCGGCCGTTGGTTTTCTTTTTTTCCCCGGTTTAATTTTTCATTATTTTTGCCTGGGAACGAAATGTCAAGGCGACGTCTTCCCCCCTTCGAAAGGAATGTGACGAGTCCAATGGCAATTATCTCTCCCGAAGGTTCTCGCGCAGGTTGATCTTCAACGATTCCCGGCAAGACATTCGTTCGTCCCGCTTGGAGAAGATATTTTCTTGGGGGCATTGCTCCCTAAAGCGGGGACCCAGGGTGCGAGGTCCCCTTCCCCCATCTTGGTTTTGGTGGCCGGGCCCAAACAGGGTTTTGTGAGTTCGTTGGGTCCTGCGCTTCCTGTGCCCGGAACAGTTTTAGTCTCAAAGGGGTTGCTCCTTCCCCTTTCCCATACTAGGTCCCTTGGGCCAGTGGATGGTTTTATCAGGTTTTCCCCCTTCTTGGCAACACCCTGATTTGGGTGGTGAAGACCGGTTTTCAAAAATGTCCATTTGCTCCTCTGCGGGTGTCAGCCCCGCCCTTGCCAGTTTTTTTTTTACATTTTCGGCTGCATGGGTTCCCCCGGCATAGTGTGGCCGGGGGCGTTCCAATTGTCCCCGTTTGGCGCTTTGCAAAAATGCAAATGAAATTGGGGTTTTTCTTTACTCCACCCCGTCCCAAAGGGGGTAGAGAGAGTAAACAGACCTAGGTTGTACCCGGCCCTTTGTTCCCCGGGCCGGTTGATTTGGGGCCTGTTGCCCAGGGCCCCAGTTTCCCATAAATTGGACTCGGAGTCTGCCCGGGGTGCCCTTTTTTCATTGTTACGGCGAATCCCCCCCCCCCCCCTTTTTGTGTGGGTCCCCCGCTGTGCGGAGTGGGCCCGGGGCTGACAGCTATTGGAAGCAGACGAACCAAACTTCTCCGGTTGCCCGCCAAGGGCCCAAATGACAAAAAACAAAGACTTGGCAACTTTCGCCCGGTGAAAGGTGTGGTTGTGGCTAAATATATAGTTTCAGGTTCCCCCTATAAGTGGGTCCCCCGGGTTCTGGGGCCATTCGAGGTGCTTAGGGCATTACCCGTGGCTACAAGCTCCCCCTTCCTCCATATGAGGGTCGAACTCCTTCCCTGTCTGCTTTAAAACGGTATCTTAATTTGCTTTCCTGGGTACTTGTCCCCCCCCTCCGAGGCCCTGCCCGATGTCTTTTTGGTAAAAGGGGATTTTGAGTGAAAATGGTCGAGGGGAAAGGGTTTTTTCTATTGGGAAGGGGTTCGGGGCCCCAAAGAGAGGTCCTGGGAGCCCGAAAACAATATTTGGAGTAACATATTAGAGGTTCCTCCAGGCCCCGAAAGAGGGGGGGGGCCAAAGGGGGAGGTTATGTAGGGGGGCCCGGACCCCCCTCGGGTCGCGGGAACCCCTGGTCCCCGCCGAGCGGCCCGCCGCCGAATGTGGGCGGGGCACCTCCCCCGGCCGGCACCTTTTACTTCCCCGGCGTGCTTGTCTCTGTCCCGCTGGCGTGGGTTCCCGAAAATTTTGGCGTCGCGCGGCTCTTGAAAATTTTAAAGGGCCAGTCGGAAATTTGGTATTTCCCGGGGCATGCCCTTTTTTAAGCCCCGCCTTCCCGGGGTGTTGCGGATCTTTGTGCATTTAGGGGTATGAGAAAGGTTCCCAAACTTGTTTGATTACGTGTTTCCTACATTAGTTCCCTTCCTCACACGCTTTTTGCGTGTCCTGAGCTATCCTGCCCCCCGCCCGAACCCTTGCGCCCGCCCTGACCTTTGCCCGTCCTGCTCGAGCCTGTGACGATTTAACCCCCGTTTACTTTGGTGCCCCCGCAAGAAAGTCAGTCGGGGGTAACGACCCCGGTAGACTCCCCCCGCAGAAGTCCCTCCCCCTTTGGGGGGGGCTTGGTGAAAAAAGGGACCCCTAGATTCCGTTCCCCGGGGTGGTTACGCCCTCGCTTTCGGCGGGGTCCCGTGGATCCACTTTAGTTGGGACGTGAATCCCGTAGGAAAAATTGGAATAAGGGGATTTAAAAAAAGGTTTTTTTGCAAAGATGAGTGTGAATGTTGAGAAAACAAAACCAGGGAAGAAGGATCATGATGGGGGGAATGTTGTCATTTTTAAATCTAGCAGATTGGTTTGAGGCCTAAGGGATGTTGATGGGATATTACGATGGTTCTACAAAGGGGTATGTTTATAAATAAGTGGTGTATTTTAAAGTTCAGTGCTGTTAGGAAAATAAAGAAGAAGAAAAATCTTGTTGTGCTTGTGAGAAAATAATATTTTTTCTTTGGGCTAAAAAATCTAAAAGTTAGATGAGTTAATATGTGTGATTATCTTTTTTCTGGGAAACAGATGTGTAGGTAGGGATAAGAAGCATTAATGGAAATCTGGCAATGAGGTTAGTCATGGAATGTCTCAGAAAAAAATAAAGCAGATGGGTACCCAAAACGGTCAAAGGGGGAGAATTGTGAGGGTGTATCTATAGTTTTTTTTTGTATGTTTTTTTATCTCTTTGTGTGCTTTTCTCAAAGTTTTTAAACACTAGTCTTTGGGAAAGTTTAAAAGACATGCCCCCCCCCCTCCTCAATAATTGGAAAAAGAGGCCCGGGGTTAGCCCCATGAATAAAAAGGTTTTTTGTTTCAATAGACTCATAAAAGGGGGGGTCATATTTAAATGTAAACTTTTTAAAAACCCCAATATGGGGGAAAATTTGATGTTTTTTAATAAGATGATTTGGGAATGTTTTCTGCAGAAGGAGGAAGTTTAAAAATCAGGAAATATGGGTTGCGGGGCGACATTTTGAGTATTGCAATGTAATATGTGTGTGTGTTCAAGGGTTGCATGAATAAAATCGGATATTTTTTTTACCTTAATTTTTTTTTTAAATTTTTGGGGAAAACCCCTTTAAAATTTAAAAAATTTATTAAGCTAGGCACTTATAAAAACTATATCAATGTAATGTACCGACCCCCATAGAAAAATTTTCCCGTATTTACATGCCGGGAAAGCTGTAAAAATTGAAAGCCAAAAAACAATGACGAATGCGTTTTTTCCCCCCATTTCTGGCCAATGCTAAAAAAAAAATAGGAACACTGGCATCAAAATGCACAGTACACCCTGAGGATCCCTGGGGGTGTTGAAAACCAAAAAAGGGGCCCCTTCTGGAAGGTTTCACCCGTTCTGTACTTTGGGGGGTTTGCAAATGTGCAGGCACCCACAAAAATTTCGTTCAAAAGGGAAAAAGCGCTTTCCCTTGTACGCCCTGCTTTTCGCCAAACAGCAGTTTACCCAATGTGGGTTTGCCCAAAATTTGGGAAAAAGTGCATAAAAAAATTTTTTTTGTTCTTTTTTTCCGGATTCCCTGAAATATAAATTTTTTTTAAGCTAAATTTGCAGATTATTGGGAAATTTTTTTTTTTTTTTTTTCACACCCCTAAGCTAAAAAAAAAATTTGTCAAAAAAACCTTGGGTCTATATATCATGCACCCTGGATATTTTCCCTTAAGGGGTTTAGTTTCCAATAGGGGGGTTTTTTTTGGGGTGTTTTTTAAGTTTTAGCCCTTAGGGTGTCGAAAAAAGAAATGGCACCTAAAAAAATGTTTTGAAAATGGCCCCCAGAGCCCAGTGGGCTTTTCCTTTCGGGGGCTTATGGTTGAGCCAAAAAAGCATGGGGCCCACTATGGATATTCTAAAAGGCGCCCGGGGGGAATTGATATTATGTTTGAATTTACTGTCACTTTTTTAGTATTCCAGTAAATAAGGAAAAAAATTTTGAAAATCTGAAAAAATAGTAAAATTTTTGAAATTTAATTTCCCCACTTTGCTTTTTTTTTGGGAAAATCCTAAAGGGGTTTATCAGTTTCCCTTAAACTGTTGTAAATAACTTAAAGGGGTTTTTTTCTTAGATGGGTCATTTAGGGGGGTATCAAAATGCAGACCCCTTAAAAGCCCGTCAGAACGGACTGGCCCAAAAAAAAAATGTAATTGAAAATTTTTTTTGAAATGTAAAAATTACTACTAAATTTCTAAGCCCTTAAGTTTGTAAAAAAAAAAAAAATATTAAAAATTGATGAACTTAGTAGGTATGGTAGGTGCTGTTAAAAAACTATTTTGTGGTGAAAAATTATTGTCTTGCAACAGAAATTTTGGAACTTTAAAATGACAAATTTTTCCAAAATTTTTATGAAAAATTTTATATTTTTCCAAAAAAAAGCAAGGATTGTATGGGTCAAAATTTTTTTCAACTTTAAAATACAATTTGTGTCCGAGAAAAAAAATCTTGAATCACAGGATAGGTAAAAAAGTGTCAAAAAATTTTCCAATAAAGGAACATGCCCGATTTAAAAAATAGGTGTGTCAGGAAGGTCAAAAAAGGTGGGTCCTTAAGGGGGTTAAAAATTAAAAAAAATCTGTCCCTCGGTTTCCCCGCTGAATGCTTTACCGGAGCTTTTGTCCCGCGTGGGGTCGGTGTCAATGTGCGCCCATATCAGTTGCGCTTGCATCTCCTAGGCCAAAAGCCTTAGGCATAGGCCTAAGGTTTTTGGCCTAGGAGATGCAATGGTAGTTAGTGGTGCAGAAGGTGTGATGTACCAATCATGCCTCCTAAGTTGTTTACTACCTTAGGTCACAGGCTTTGCTTTTGGTCCACAGTAGTCGTGGCTATAGCTTTCAATTGTATGTGCATTCCGAGGACACGCATAGAGTTAAAGACATGCGGCAGAACTCGGGCCCACCATGGGATTATTGGGTCCCTGTTGGGCCATTCAGGTCCCTTGGCAATATATGTGTCGGTCCTCTGGTGGGCCAGTCTAACACTGTGTAGAGCAAATGGAGCAAACATAGTTCTAAAAAGATGATGTCTGCTTGCTCCATCATGGTATATGTCAGGTTACTGTATATCACTGTAACCCAATGGATAGCTCAAATCGTCAAAAACTTGAAAAAAAAAACTTGCTTACTGGTCCTTGTTGTTTTTTTCCTTTTTTTAGTTATTGTTTTTTAATTAGTCTTCCATCTCCTGTAATTATGTATTTTTAATTGTGTGTGTCTCATGATTATTTGTTTGTATAATTAACCTTATCTGATTACTAATACAATGATTTATGTATAAATGATCTTTTCATTTTTCTCTCTTTATTTTTCCTGCTGCACCTCTTTTTTTTTTGCCCGGCCGTGCCCTTAGGTGACGTCACAAGCAGCCCGGAAGCGATGCCAATATAGACAGAGGGAGCTCCCTCTATGTTCCCCTTAATTGCCACGATCGTGATTGAGCACGGCAGCTATGGGGTTAATCACCTGTGACTTTAGGGAGTTCCAGCTGTGGCGACACAGCATTGGGCCAGATGTAATATACAGCTGGTTCCATGCTGCGATCCTGCTGTCCTCGCTTGTGAGACTACACAATGTCCAGGATGTAACTGTAAGACCATTTGTGGGAAAGACGTACCGGTATGTCCAATGTCGATAAGGGGTGAATGGTGACATTTACCGTACCATATAATGTACTAGGAAATCAAAACAGTGAGGTTTTTTTTGCGAGCTAAAGTTTTTTCTTGGTTCTATTTTGAGATACATGTAAGTTTTTGATCACTTTTTATTCCAGATTTTTGGGATACAAAATGATCAAAGCAACTTGAAATTTTGGCATTGGGAATTTTTTTTCTTCTAAGATAAATTATGTTATTTTTAAATTGGCTGTACTTTAACACACGCAGACATTCCAACTATTATTTTAAACTTTTTATTTTATGTATGCGGTAACATGGCAGTTTTCATTAGGTTTTTGCCCACCTTGACAACTGCTCTGTACCACACAATCTCATTGGGGGAAGGAGCAGTGCATATCACCATTGTCTCGGGGGTCGCGGGCTCTGCTGCCCCCCGCGACCATCCCCCCGCTCGCGGGGGGGCCGGCGCGGCGGCCCGCGACCACCCCTCTGCTGCCTCGGCCTCGGCGCCGCCTCTCTTACCCGGCCGCGCTCCGGTGAACGCCGCTCCTGCCTGTCCCGGCCGTCGTGCGCATGGCTGCCGCTTAAGGCGCGCACGCGCTGGCTTCTCTAAATTTAAAGGGCCAGTGTCCCGATAATTGGTCATTATCGGGCGCTGGTTCTATTTAAAGGGAACCTGTCACATAGGTTATGCCTCCCTTGCTGAAGGCAGCACAAGCTAGTGTCAGACATGCTGTTCCCAGCGCTGTGTCCCTTATTCTGTAAATGCAGTAGTTTAGAGCATTTACCCCTTAATCTTATTCATGAGCAGATGTTAGCTCCACCCACCAATGGCTAGCTCCGCCCACTGACAGTTTTTCACATGTTTCTACCTATTTCAAAGGGTAATAATGGTATGGTCAGTTGCGGGGCTAGCCTCCCACCGAATTGGCCTGGTTTTGAAAAAAAACACACACACAACTGAAGATCTTCGAATGACTCTGTACTGCTGGAAAACTGCAGATTTGAGCATTAAATACACAGAAACTACAAGCATCGTTACAGAATGATGGACACAGCGCTGAAACAGCATGCCTGATACTAACCTGTTTCTGTCCTATCCAGGAGGGCTTAAACAGTGACAGGCGTTCCTTTAGTATCCGCCCCCAGTACTTATCCTGCCCAGTCCTGTTGGTGTGCTTACCTAATGACCAGGAGAGTATGCTGATACGTCCTGAATTACCTGTACCAGTTCGTTCCGCTAATACGTTTCCTGACCTTGCCCTGTTGGCCGCCAGCCTGACCCGTCTGCCTGCCTCTGACCCACAACCTCTGCTGCCTGCCCCTGACCTTCTGCCTGTCCCGACAACGCCTCCGGATTACTTTCTGTAGCCACCCGTACCCCTGGCTTGCCTCGCAAGCAAGTCACACAGAGTTAACGACCAGGAACCTCACTCCGCAAGCAATCCATCCCGCTTTTGCGCGGCTCTAGAAAACCGGGCTACTTAGATTCCTTCCCTGGCGTGCTTTACTTTCACCCAGCTTGCGTTGGCCCAGCGATACCACTTCCACTCACAGTACACCGACTGGCCCATGATTCCGCCAGGGTACCTCTGCCTGATCTTCCCGGGACATCTCTACACTGTCGCCCATCTGAGTCAACCGCATCGACCACTTGCGGCCAGATGCAGAACCTGGCGACTCGACTGCCTCCACCGCTGGCCCCTCTGCCTGCATCCTGTTGTCCGGCTTCATTGCCTCACCTGCTGCCGGCTTCGAGACCCTCTCGCATCTGCCTCTCCCCCTCACGCTACGATGGAGATCCCAAGGAAATGCCGTAGGTTCATCAGCCATGCTCCATCCACCCTCGAAATGGCACCCAATTCCCTACAGAGCGACCAAGTGAGCCTTCATTATCAGCCTTTGTCTGAGAAGCCTTGGCTTTGGGCTACCCACTATGCGGATTCGAGGGATCCTCTGACAAAGCGACCTCCAAGACCTGCCTCCGGTGGTCCGCACCGTTCTATTGAGGAAACCAGTCGTACTCTTCGCTAGCCGCAGTGCGCTCCGTCTCCGTCATGGGCGACACCAACAGTCGTCATTATCGGTGCAGTTTCGCACTCTCGCTTCGAGAGCAGGACTTGAACAACGAACGGCGTTGTGGCGACATGTTTGGCAAGGCCTCTCGGGTACGAATCAAGGACGAGCTGCCGCTCGGAATCTACCACTGCCGTTGGATACATCTAATCCATTTGTGGCAACCCAGTGATATTTCACATCGCCGAAAGGCAAATAGTGCTCCGCCTCAACGGAAACCGCCGACCACGTCGTTTCCCCCGCTGGCTTCCCACGTTCCAAGCACACCTCCTCCGTCTCATCAACGTCTCAGAAGAGAACCTCTTGCAGGTCGAGAGAGCCACCTGTCTCAGGAGAACGTTCTAACGTTGTCTGAAGGCACGTGCTTCCTATTGTGGCGCTCTGGCCACTCATTGGGGACGGCCGTGCGCCCTGGAAAACTTCCGCACCTAGGGCTCTCGTAGAGTGCACCTAGGTGTCAGAACGGCCTCTCCCCGTCTGACGCATGCCCGTATATATTGTCTTTCGTCGACAGCACCTTCCAGGCCCCGTCCTTATTGATGTCAATCACAGGAAACTCATAATCCACGAACTGTGACCCAGGTTTCGTCTTCCTTGACCTCCAATGCAGAAGAACCTATGTTCATCACCTCTGTTTAGTGGCGAAATGCTTAAGGACGCAAACCTCGTCCGACGCGCCCCCCCTCTTCTTGCAAAGTGGGAGCTCTTACAAGAAACGTTGCGACTTTATTAAGTCCTACCTTCGAATCCCTCCTGCTGAGACCTTTTGACCTTCCTTGTCTACAACCAACCCCGACTTTGATAAGGAGCACCAACTAGTTGAAGTCATGCTTGTTCCGCGTTCCCCTCGTTGCCTGTCCAACCGCAACCGCTCCCTCAAGTCGCCTCCCCGAAGCCTGCCAGCCTCTCCATGACTACGTTCGCTTACTGGTACTTGCCAAATGACTTTTCCGAGAGTCAGGCTGAAACTCTCCTCCACATCGGCGTAGAGTGTCCCATGACCTCTATCTGGCTGTACTCCTCCCAGAGGCCGGTTTACCTCCTCTCTCCTCCCGAGACCAAAGGCATACCTGAGTACATCAATAAACCACCCTAAGGATCATACCGTAAGTCCCTCATCTCTGGCTGAGCCGGCTTCTATTCGTTAGAAAAAGACGTCCCCTCCTGCCCTGCATCGATATCGGCCTGAACGAAAAATACCAAAAAAAAAAAAAAGAAAACCCTGCTACACGATGCCTTTGATCTCCAACTCTTTGGACCGCCTCGATTGGGCCCTAAAATGATTCTAAACTGGAATCTTCGTGTGGCCTACAATTTAAACCGCAATAAGGAAGGTGACGATGAAAAACGGCATTTAATACCCGACGACGGCCAATTCAAGTATATGGTTAATGCTGTTCGGTCTCTGCAACGCCCCGGCAGTATTTCAGAATTTTGATCAATGAAATCTTTCAGGACCTACTCTCCGTCGTGTAATCGTCACTTGTACGAGTATCCTCATCTTTCATCCCAGATCTTCGAGACTCATGACACGCCTAGACTCCGCCAGGTCCTCATGCGACGCCGCACTCATCAGCTCATGCCAAACCCAAAGTGTCTGTTCGACAACGCATCCAAGCTTACCCTTCCTAGGGTACATCGTCTTTGAGATAGTCTCCAATGTCCTCCAAGCTCTCCGCGTTTGCAATGGCCACCCCGTGGCCTCCGGCATTCAACGTCCTCTTGGGGTTGCTAATTATTAACAGACAATATAATTCCCACTTCTCTACACTTTGGTCTCCCCTTGGGGTGGCGCTGACTCGGAAGAACGCCAATCCAAGTCCTGGCCCCCAGAAGCTCAAGACGCCTTCCAAACCGCTCAAAGCTGCAAGTCCTGTCTCGCCCAGGACCCTAACGTCCGTTTTATATCTGAAATAATGCCTCCTTCTGAAGGCCGCCCCGTGTCTGTCCTTCTGCAAATCCTCCTCTGGTAAACTTCGTGACATCGGTAATTTCTCCAAAACTTCTCTCCTGCCGAGAAGAACTATACCATAGGTGATCAGGAGAATTACTGCCATAAAGCTAGCCTTGAAGAATGGCGATCACCTGCTGGAGGGGGCCACCACCCTATGATATCTTCACAGACCACAAGAACCTCCTTTATCTGCACGTCGGCTCAACGCCTGAACCCCCGCAGTTGTCCAGTTGGTCACTATTTCTTGGCCTTTGACTTCCGTCTACATTTTCGAGCCGCCGAGAAAAACATCCGGCGGACCACTCAATCATCGTTCCTCGGATACGGGGGATTCTCAGTCTCCACCCCAGGCACCTTGTCCCCCCAGCGACTCATCACGGCCGGCCCCCGTGGATCACCAACGCCTACCCCCGGAAAGAACGTGAGTGGCGCCCTGCCTTGCGCCTAGAGTCCTGAAAGTGGGGACCACGCTTCTCGTGCGGTCTGGGCAACCAGGAGTCCATAGAGTCCCCTGCAACTGATCTCCTCCCGCTTTTATACTGGTGGCCGACTCTTGCTCAGATGTCATGACATATGTTCTGAGCTGGAACCTCCTGTGCCCATAAGGTCCTTGTCTCAACCCCGCAGTTGCCTTCTTCAGGCCTCTCCCTGTCCGAAAACCTGGACCCATGTACCATGACTTTCATAACTCGACCTCACCGGTCCTCTTCTTGGAAAACACGGTCATACGGTCGTGACCAGGACCGTTTTTCCAAAATGGCTTCACTTTGTCCCAGCTGCTGGAGGTTAGCCTCTCTCTCAGCTGGCCCAATATTTTCATCACGTTTTCTGTCTGCATGTCCGTCCCCGTTTTTTTAATTTTGATACACATTTCCTCTGAACAGAGTCCATGTCATTGCAAAATTTTTGGCGGGCATTGTGGTCAATTGCAGTTCGCTTAGATTTCTCTCCCAACACCACCGCTCAAAAACGAACGGCAGGTAGAGGGTTAACCATGTACTGGGTACCTCCTGCACACTTTGTGTCCGCTCCGGCAATAATTGTCTGATCTTCTTCCCTGCAGAGTTTTCTTATAACTTAACTCTTTAATTACACGGGATCCTCGGCACGCCCCCCTTTTTTTGTCTGTTTGTGTACATCCCCGACCAGCCCCTCCCCTTGTTACCACATCGTGTCATGTCCCGGCCGGTGGAATGCCCAAGGGAAAGACATCAAGGCTCTCTGCAGCTCCTCGACTGGCCCATGTTACTACGAGCTTCAGTTAAAAGATAACAAATATAAGTTTCTAATGCTTTTTGTAATGAATTTGTTGCAAAAACATAATTACAACAAATAAGCTTAGCTTGAACACAGAGATATTCCAAATGCGCCTCTTCCTGAACCACTCCGCCACCATGTGCCAGGCATGACCTGCTGGAAACCATGACCATAACTGGAAATCCAATCAACAAGTGCCACAATTCCTGAACTGCAAGAACAAAGAACTTAGCCACGCCTAAGCAGTTTGTAAAAAACCAATTTTATTTGTAATAAAGTCTCTCTCTTCTGGTCTGCTTCAAAATGAGGAGGAACTCATATCAGCTCTGTTCGTGATGTCTTGTCTCCATGCCCATCAGTTCAATTTTGGACAGCATATCATTCAGTACCCCTGAACCCAACTTTTGGCCCCATTAAGTTGGGGGCTTACAAACGGGACGCATTTTCCCCTTGGGACCTGACGGTGACCACGCTGACTTACCGTCGGGACTGTCCAAAACTGGAGACTTGATCACCTCCATTTTGAAAACATGGTAAGTTTCACTGGATTTTACTATGAAATCTGTACTTGCCTTTAGGCAATTTGGATGTTTCCAGTGGTCCAGGGTGTTTGTCCGGTCCAGCCCGGGTTTCTGGTCGCGCAGAGCCGTTCCCGCTGTACGTCTCAAGACCTGATCCCACTGCCGTCCGTCTGACTACTGTCTGTTGTAATCCCCTCGTACAGGAATGGACACACGTTTTAATTTGAAATCCTGACTAGATTGGCCCTTATGCTGTCGTTGCAGACTAGAATAAAGTAGGAAAAATCTAGCTAAGACGAAGCTCTGTATGCTGGTTGCAGAGACTATAGAAGTTTCTAGCGAATTGGATACACAGAGGAATGTTGACATTCTTCAACTAACAAACTCTACTAATCAGGACAGCGCCAATTCAAAGTAGGAGAAATTCATAGCAAAGACTCCCAGCGAACCGTACTCGAGAAGGGAGGTACGCAGACTGTGTGTTTAAATAACGTAATATATTAGGTTCCTCAAGTTTATGAGGGAAAAACAGCCCGTATAGGGCTCAGTTCGTCCTGTAGGATCATAGTGGAGGGAAGAAAAAAAGCATGTAGATAAAGAAAGAAGAACCATGTAAGAAGTATAAAAAGTTAATGACATGTGTGGTTTTCACCAGAGTAACTTCAACTCATAGTGAGCTTAGCAGTGAAAACAACAAGAGAGGCTTGAACTTATCAAGCCTTTTAGATGATGGCATTAGATTGAAAAAAGACAGCTGAAGAGATATCAAAAGAAGGGTGGTCCTAGACTGAATGTAGGGATAAGAAAGAATGTTCTTGGTTATAAGTATAGTCACGCTACAAAATGTCCACCACCTTATAATGGAGCTTGATTCTAATCTGGGAGTGCCCAATTGTTGCAAGCATAATCCGCCCCCTGCAGAGTATTTGTAGCATGTGGCAAGAGAAGTCCCAAATCACCCTCTCCTGTCCTGTACCAATTCATATCCAGTGCCTCTGTCCCTCCCACTACCTCTCTCACATTCATCCCACAAACTCCCATCACTTTCCTCATCACGCTTATGAGTCATCTGATCCTTCCCTTCCCCCCTAAGCTTACCAGAAGAGGAAATTTGCAGCGGATAGTTTGTCAAGAGTAATCAGCCAGGTTTCCTGTTAGACCAAGTGAAGGATATCAGTATAATTTGTATATAAGTTTGCATCTCTTGAATAATTTATAATTCTACATGTGCATGGTCATTAATATGAAGCCGTTTAACACTCTTAAATTGCAGGGATATGATAGTTTATAGAAAAAGCCTGCAAGGGTTACATTGTTTCATATTTTGATTGAAACTGAATATAGGAAATGATACTGTTTGTGATAATTCACGACATCTTGTGCTTTATTTTAAGGTGGTATAATGCTTGATATATTTTGATTTTTGAAAAATGAACTAATTATTTCTTAAGTCAATGAATGTTGCAGGTGATTTCCTGAACTATATTGAGTAAAACATATTTGGAGTAGACTCCTTTAGAAATTGTTTACAACAAATTTTAAAAAAAAAATAATCACGAGTTATTTACTGAGCTCATTTTAATAACTTCAATATGTAGTGCACAAAATATTTTTGACCTTTAATTCAGGGTCCTTTTTATGATAAAGCCAGTTTCCAGCAGGCAAAAACGACGACACGCCAACAATAAATACTTTTTTTCCCCCTTCCGCGCAAATGTTTTAACTGTCTGCGGTATTATTAAATTGTCCGTTTATTTGCAGGATAAAGAGAGGATTTCTGTGAACTAGATCCTCATAAAAATACCTCAGATGACATCCCTTGTTAAAACAAAGCCACAGGAATAAAGTTAACTTTGAGTTTTTTGAGTATTTTTTTTTTTTGGTAGTACTAAACCACCTATACTTTTAGTAAAGTTTTTGTCAACCAATAAAAACTACTCGCGCATGACATTATTAAGAAAATCATTTCTGTTTTATTTTTTCCTTTTGTTTAGAGCTCCTGCTGATGAAGAATAATTTTTTTTTTTTTTTTTTAGAGGAGAAGTGTGGATATTGAGTGAATTGGTCATTGTACCTTGGTTTGTGTTTTATATTATTAATGCTTTATTCTGTAAATCCCTATTCATTAATCTCTTTCATGCATTGTTTACAATGTGTAATAAGACCGTCAAAACAGTTTACCTAACAAAATCAGAGATTTAAGACAATACTGTGACAGAACTGATCGAAAGTTAATTATATGGGGGATAAGAGGTATAGGTTAATTTGTTCTATTAAAAGTCATAAAGAGCCATGGAGGATACAAACACACAGCGACATAACTTAGAAGCTACATAGTAGGTGTATGAAGTTTATTTTTGGATATGACATAGAAAGTGTTTAAGGTTAATTCATGGCAGTTTAAGAACTGGAAAGTGCAGGTTAGGCCAATGCAGATAATTTAATTGTGAAAGAAAATCATTATCTTATGTGAATATATATATATTCATCACACAAATAAGAAACAGTAGAAAGAGCTGTTTTGAAAATTGTAGTGATTATAGAAGTTTTGATATGATGCGCATAAAGAGTATAAGAAGGATGAGATCTGTTTTGGTTCTTTGTGTTTTTATTTTGATATTAATTTATGATGAGTTGTATAGGAAATCGTAATTTACATGAAGTTACATTGTCATGTATGATAATTTTTAATTATTCTGAAGTACTCGTTCTTGCTGTCAGAAGCTTCAATTGCCAATACGGTGCAGAGTTTCTTTTTTAACTATTACTGACATTCATTCACTGCATGGTATTTAAGATTCAAACTGAGCAGACAGGTTATTCACTGCTCTTATGTTGACTGTAGTATATGTGATTGTGATTAAACAGAGTGCCATGTCCACCCCACACCCCCGCACAGCCTACATTTACCTACAAGCAATTTATTACCTCAAGGATTCAAGATTTTTTCAAAGTTCACTTAGCATGCCTAGGGTCCATTAGCCCGAAGACTGATGGGGATTAACGAAGTGCCCAGGAGCTGCCACAGACATCAAAAGATATCGCAAAAGAGACCAGTGTTGATCGCCATGTCTCACAAGCACCACTTCTGCACCATTGTTGATCCACGTCAGAGCCAGTGTTATCGCCATGTTCTGCGCCCAACACTGATCACTACCGCCCCGTTTATGCAACGCATTGTACAGCCAAGGGCTCTGATTCTGCACACCTTCCCAAGTCTATCATTCTTGTTGTTTTACAGGCAGAAATGAAAGATAGAAGACTTCTACAGGACTAAAAAGAGATCTTTTAACACACAGAACAATTTTTATTTTAATTTTTTCACTTTTGTTTTTTCAGCCTTAACCTAGACCAATTAGTTTTCTGCACTTAGCAACATAATTAAATGCAGTGACCAAGATTAGGATCCAGATGATTAAAAGGGAAAGAATAGGGGCCTGTCAAGGCTGGGAAAGCTCAACTACAAAGGGGGGTCACTCGCATAGGATTGGCTCATCTCAAACCTGGTGAAGCATCCACATCCCTTTTCCTGCCCAGCTTTGGCAGGCGCAGGCGATTTTATATTAGGGAAAGAAACAATGTGAAACAAACTCAGGGTCAGAGTGTAATAATGTTTTAGGGGGGATTGTTAAGGGAAACATATATATTTCTAATGCTTTTGTAATGAAGTTTGTGGTGCAAAAAACATTATTACACATATAAGCTTAGCTGAATAGCAGAGATATTCCAAGATGCGCCTGCTTCCTGAACCACTCCCCACCATTGTGCCAGCATGGACCTGGGTGGAAACCATGACCATATCTGGAGAACAATCAACTAGTGCCACATTCCTGAAGACTGCAAGAAACAAAGGAACTTAAGCCACAGCCCTGAAGCCAGTTTGTAAAAAACCATTGTATTGTAATAAAGTCTCTCTCTCTTCTGGGTCTGCTTCACACTGAGGAGGAACTCATATCAGCTCAGTGTCTGATGTCATTTCTTCATGCCGGCAATCAGTGTTCAATTTGGACAGCAGTAGTCATGCAGTGTACCCCTGAACCCCAACACTTCTGCTCGCACTAAAGTCCAGGCTGACAGATACCGTAGGCCTTCGCCCTTATTTGAGCCTGGCGATAAGGTTTGGCTATCCAGCAAATAATTCGCTTTAGGGTGCATAGCTACAAGCTAGGTCCTAAATACTGGGTCCCTTTGAGGTACTGCAACGTCTAACACCCGTGTCCTACAATTCCGCCTGCTCCATACCCTGCGCATCCCGAACTCCTTCCATGTCTCCATCCTCAAGCCTGTGGTGCTGAATCCGTTCTCCGTGGTCCTGCTCTCACCTTCTCCTGTGGCCAACTCTGATAACATCTTGAGGTCAAGGAGTGTTGGCTCAGAAGACAGTGAGGGGGAAGCGTTCTTTCTTATTGACTGGAAGGGGTTCGGGCTCGTGGGAACCGAGGCCAACCTGTCTCTCCTACCTCCTCTCAAGTTTCTAAAAGAAGAGGGGAGACCTAAGGGGGGGGGTACTGTCACGGGGGTCGTGGGCTCCGCTGCCCCCCGCGACCCTCCCCCCGCTCGCGGGGGGTCCGGCGCGGCGGCCCGCGACCACCCCTCTGCTGCCTCGGCCTCGGCGCCGCCTCTCTTACCCGGCCGCGCTACCGTGAACGCCGCTCCTGCCTGTCCCGGCTGTCGTTGCGCGTGCCGCGCTTAAGGCGCGCGCCGCGCGCGTCGGCTTCTCTAAATTTAAAGGGCCAGTGTCCCGATAATTGGTTATTATCGGCGCTGGTTCTATTTAAGGTATCCGCCCCCAGTACTTCCTAGCCAGTCTGTTGGTGTGCTTACCTATGTCTGGAGAGTATTGCGTTCCGTCCTGATTACCCGTGTACCAGTCCATTCTGCTACGTTTCCTGACCTTGCCTGTTTGCCGCCTGCCCTGACCGTCTGCCTGCCTCTGACCACGAACCTCTGCTGCCTGCCCTGACCTTCTGCCTGTCCCGACTACGCCTCCGGATTACATTTCTGTACCACGCTGTACCCCGGCTGCCTTCGCAAGCAAGTCACGTCAGGGGTAATGACCTGGTAGCCTCACGCCGCAGCAAGTCCATCCCGCTTTGCGGCGGGCTCTGGTGAAAACCGGGGGCTACTTAGATTCTGTTCCCTGGCGTGGCTTAGCTATCACCGCTTGCATTGGCCCAGCGGATCCACTCCCACGTCACAACCATTCTTCATTTATTTAAACACCATAGCATGTTGTTAAACAGCAGGGATCGGAGCTGGCTTTGATCCTTGCTGTTAGATAGGGGCATAACTAGAGAAGCCTGGGCCCCATAGCAAACTTTTGGATGGGGCCCCCTACCCCATTCCCCCCCCCCCACCGACCACGAACATTTACCAGGACATGCAGTTACTAGATAATACAAGATGGTTTGGTTCACTCTAATCCACTGACCCTTGGTGATGTATTGAACTGATGTTTTTGTATTTATTTATGTGATTTTTTTGATACTGTTATCACCTGTATGATGTATAGTATTATGTTTCAGTGGGATTAGTTGGTTGTACATTTTTTATTTGGGTGTGATTTTGTCTGTTACTGTTATATATTTTTTATTGTTTATAATAAGATCTAATAAAGTATTGTTTTAACATTTCTATACTAATATATTGGATACAATTTCTTTTGGTATTCTAGATAATACAAGGGGCAAATACCTCACCCTACATATCACCATCATACTGCTACCAAACAAATCTCAGTATACCAAGACAAACATTACCAATAACACTACTACATAACACTACTACATAAGGACCTGATTATACCACCAGAACACGACCACAAATTACCACCACACAGTGACTAAATAATACCCCTACACTATTACTGATCAGTATGCAAAGACCAATAGTACCGCCATATAGTGACCATATAGTGGTAGGTATCAGTGTGCACAAGTGCCCTTCAGACTGTATATTACCTCCATACAGTGACCATATAGTGCTAAATACCAGTGTACACAGGCTCTGCTGACATATAAGTAATCTCTGGTGAGTCGTTGACTTTCCCTTTTGTTCTGCATTAGGTCCAGACCATCATGATGACTTCTCCCGGCCACTTGTCCCTGGAGATTTAGACACAGATATATTAGAATCCTCACTTTTCCAGCACCTCACTCCCTGCCCTCCAGGCTATAGTGGGTCCATTTAGGCAGGCAGGATTTAGATAGGCTATAGGGCTCCATATAGACAGTCAAGCAGGGTTCAGGTAGACTATAGTGCCCCATAAAGACAGGCAGAGTTTAGGTAGCTATAGGGCCATATATATAGGCAGGCCGGGCTTAAGTAGTCTATAGGGACCCAATACAGGCAGGCAGGGCTTAGGGTAATTTATAGGGGCCCCATACAGGCACGCAGTACATAGGGTAGGCTATAGGGGCCACATATAGGCAGTCAGGGCATAGGGCAGGTTATAGGGGCCCCATATAGGCAGGCAGGGCATGTTATAAGGGGTCATATAGGCAGGGGTGTCATATAGGCAGGATGTCATATAGGCAGGCGGGGAATGTAGGCAGGGGGGTCATATAGGCAGGGGTGACATATAGGCAGGCGGGGCATATAGGCAGGAGGGTAATATAGGGAGGGGGTAAATGTTGTTCAAACTGGTCCTGTGATTTTTTTTTTTTAAGACTACTGTCTACCAATATGCCCAAGTATTTTTTCAGATATATGATAGTGTTATAGATGAAATGGGCATCACAGATGTTATTAACATATTTTGTACCTCTTTTACATTTTTAAATGTTAGAGTATACATACTCTTTTGGCACTGTTGGTGGCACACCCAGTTAATATGTTGAATTAGCATACATAAAAATACATTGTATTAAAGGGGTTGCATTAAAGCAAGTGTTGTCAGCTATATTTGGAACTTCCATAGAAATGAATGGGGAAAACTGCGCAAGCCCACCCATTTCCACATTCTCTGCTTGTAGCAAACTTTTAGCTGGCCTTGAGTCTAAAATTGTGAGATAGTATTGATCCAGGATATAGAAAATTTTATATTTAAATTCTGCAAATGTCAAAGCTCAAATATTCTTCGATATCTACCAACAGCTTTGGTAATTTACACAGCAAAGTGAAAGTGCTGTCCAAAATCCCACGGCATTTTCACATTGCTGGACCACACCACTGTTTTTGTGTGTTTTTTTGCGCAAAAAACCCCCAAAAAAGATGGTCGGATTTCGGATTCTCGGTGACCCAGTACATTTCAGTCTGGCGGAAAATACAACATGTTCTATATTCCATCAGACGGTTTGTGGTTTAGGAAAACCTCATAATGCAGAACGGATTTTCTATTGAGAGCTACACAACGCTGAGTATGGTCGCTTTTACAGCAGATTCAACATGCTGAACAGACCTGATGATCGTTGAGTATAGTCCCATAGTGGAACAAGTGAAAAAAATAAAAATAAAAAAATAAAAAAGTGTGAGCAAAATAAAAATACAGTAAAACACGTACATTCCAAATGCTTATCACTGAAAAAATAAAAAAAATAAAAAAAGTACACATATTTGATATTGCCAAGTGCGTAGCAACGTAACTACAACAACAACTTAATCTGTCGTTATTTAACCGGCATAATAAAAAAAAGCAATGGCAGAATTGCAATATTTGTTCATCCCGCTGCACATAAAATGGAATAAAAGCAATCAAAAACTCTATAAATTCCTAAGTGCTAGCAATGAAAATGTCGGTTTTTCCTGTAAAAAAAACCCTTACATAGCTCGGTTTACATTATTTTTCTCAAACTATAGATTGGTTATCGCCATAATCATATCGCCTAGCAGAGTAAAATTAACACGTCATGTATACTGCATGGTGAGCACTTTAAAAAAATAAAAATAAAAAACCCTACCAAGATTGCCATATTTTCTTTATTCTGCCTCCAAAAAACAGATTAAAAGGCACTCAAAAAGTCATGAGTCCCTCAAAATGGTACCAGTGAAAATGTCAACTCATCCCACAAAAAACAAGTCTCTACACAGCTCCATATACATACAAATAAAAAAGACTCTTTTCTTTTCTAAATAAATGTTTTTATTGTGAAAACAGTTAAACATATAAACATATAAATTTGGTATTGCTGTAATTATATGCACCTGCTAAGTAGAGCAGCATGCCATTTGTAACGTATGGTGACTGCTGTAAAAGATACAAATAATACACATAAGTTCTATTACGTAAAAGTAGAAAAACATGTTGTTAGTGTACTGACCTGCATAGAAAAATTGTCATGTCGTTTAAACCGCATGGTGAACATTGTAAAAATGAAACCTAAAAAACAATAGCAGAATTTTCATGGCCCAACACAATAATTTTCCCCCTAGATAAGTGTTGAATATAAAATGGGATGACTACTGGAAGGTTCCACCTTTTTTGGTACTTTGGGGGTTTTGCAAATGCTGCATAGCACCCAACAAAATATGCTTTTAAAACACCAAAAAATGCTCCCTTCCATGTACGACCTGCCATGCACCTAAATAGCAGTTTATACCCACATTTAGGGTATTGACAAACATGGAAGAAATTGGTTAATAAATATTGAGTTGACTTTTCACCATCATTTCTTGTGAAAATAAAAAAAATGTGTGCTAAACCTTTATATCATTAGGAAAAATTGTAATGTTTTTTCTTCATGGCCAAAGGCTAAAAAAAAATCTTTGAAACATCTGTGAGGTCAATATAGTCACTACCCACCTGGATTGTGGCAGAGTGACCTCAGGCAGTCGCATGTTCTGCCACCAGAGCGTGTGTAGCCAGAGACCTGCTGCAGATGCGCCACCGAGGACCTGGTCTTGGTGGGGAAAAGCCACCTACATTGGGTCAGTGACGATACGTTACTGACACTTACAGTAGCAGCTAGAATAGGTGGATTTTTTTTGAACAGCTACAGAGTTGGGTGGGTGGCTGTTCCAACATTTTAGGACAGGCTTTTGGCAGGTCCCTGGAGGCCTATAAAAAAACCTGGTACTGCAGGTGTCCAGTGGGGTGGTTTGATGCCAGGAGCTGAAGCAGCATTTGAGCTTTTAGAGGGCTATTACCCCTAGGCTTTAGGCAAGCAGAATGCTGCCATCAGGAAGCCAGGCCCAGCAGTGACTGGTAAAAGTGCTTCAGGTGCTGGCATTAGGCTAAGTCCATGGTTAGAGGGGGAGTCTCTTAGGTCTAGTTAGTGGCCAGACAGCCAGGATTTTGTCTTGTTTTTATGTTTTCTGTAACCTGTGGTCAAATAAAACTGGTTGAGACCAGTTGGACATAAATCATGTAGTCAGTATGATATATGTAGGAGTGCCAACCCACTTACCCAAAGCAGCGATCCCATGAGCTAATGACCCCGGGTCAATCCAACACATAGGCCAAACATGAGTGAGGTCTCGCAGGATATATTACTTAAGGATTATAGTTTCCCAAATGGGGTCTTTTTAGGGGTGTTTATTAAGTTTTAGCACCTTAGGCTGTTCAAAAACTTGTAATGGTGCCTAAAGAAAATCCTAATGAAAATGTGACCCCAAAGTCTGAAAGGTGGTAATTCTATTCTGAGGCTGAATAGCAGAATCAGGGGAATAATATTGATTTGATTTCTCTGTTCCTATTTATGTGCCCCAGAAAAAGAAAATATTAAAACTGGGGGGGTGGCCCGGGATGGACTGTAGTGACAATCTCTGGGCTCCTTGAAGCCGTCCAAATCTGTCAAAATAAGCCCACATACCCAGTCTTTTTGGACACAGTTGCCCCCCCTTGATTCAGGGAAGAAGAATGAGAAAAAAAGAGCCATCTACAACCAAATCCTCCAGAGATACCAATTTTTGTTAGAGGCCTGCTGCGCTTATCAAGCTTCCCCCCTTCCCGGCCTAACATGTCATGAGGCAGCAGGAGCAACACAGAATCAGGGGCTTGCTTTGGGCATTTGCATGGCAATCCTTCCCACGGCTTCGGTGGTTTTCCCCAAATCCGGGTCCACCCCTTACTGACAACCAGTGTCTTTGAAAAGCCTATGTGGACATTCAGCTTCCTACTCTGCTGCCTGCAAAAAATGAGATTTATGATCTGCCGGGAATCAAGCACAGGCTGGTACATAAGTTTGGTGCATACAAGATCTGATTCCGCTCATCTATCCCACTGCTGCTGCATCCCCAGGCCGGAAAACTCAGGGTGCACCACAACAGTCAAAAACTGCGTGCAGAAGGCCCCCCAGTTTTTTAAACAGACCTGCAGTTTGTCGGGTCCTGGAGACTGTGTTATATAAAAAAGTGCATCTCTCACGTTTGCAACAAACCACAGTGGTTACCTAAAACTCTATGACTCTCTAGCATACTATTATCCACCTGCCTCAAGTTATCAACCCTCTTAATAGTCCTCATCAATGAGGTTGAATTCAGGACACTGTTGCTTATTAGTTTTTTTAAAGAATCCTGTGCGGGTTTTCCCGTGTTATAAAGTTTTGCTTTCAGTGGACAAAGGGAGTATTTGCACTTCCCCCGAGGGATATTTGTTTTCTTTTCCCTCAAAAACCTGTCCCTATTTTAACTGTGTTTGGACATCCTTATCTTACGTGTCTATGAGATTTCTCAACACCTCTTACTGTTCGTAAATTTAAATTTAATACAACCCAAAAAGCTACCTTTTCTTCCCAGTGCAAATCTATTCCTCAGTGCAAACCACCACCGAAACACTTTAGAGATCTTTTAAAGCAACTGTAAATTTCCCCGTACAAGGGAAAAATAAGCTGAAATTGTTCACCCTTGAGTTGTCCCCTTTTCTCTCCTCGCCTCCTGTTCCTCCAGAACGAATCTGTAGTCTCGAACAGCAAGCCCTTTTGAAGGAAACCCCCCTAACAATAATACGTTGCAGAGTCTTCTCTTCCTTCCGCCCCACACTCCACTTTGATTAAAGAAAGAGTCTGAATTTAAAACGGATTTTCACTCTCTAGCAACAAGAAAAAACCAATTGAATCAAAAATGGCAGAATTTGAAAACTCCTAACAGCTTAATCGATGTAATAGGCTCTAGAGGAGGAGGTAAAACCTCTCCTAAAAAAGTCTTGGACTTAAAAGACAGATCAAGGCGTAAAAAATTTGAATTTCGAGGTTTTCCCGAAACAGTTATCCTGATAAATTTAAATGCTTCCCTAACAGCCCTAGGGGAATTCAAGCACAAAAACAAGATCTCTAATTGACAGGACCCACAGAATCCCCACCCGAGGAATTTACCTCATCAATCCCAAGGGAACATAGCCGCACCCCTTTTTATAATAAAAAGGGAAAGATTCCTTCGTGCGCCCCGCAAAGTGGAGTCCCTACCGAGCACTTTCAAGCTATATAAATTTTTCCTTGACCTGTTGCAGCTAGTGAGAGGCAGAAACATTTTTCCAAACCTTCCCCAAGATTCTTTGTGAAAGGAGATTGTTTATAGATGGGGATTTCCGTAAAAACGTATTTTTTAGAGAAGGCCTCAATATACCTGCAATGGGGAAATTTTTGTACTATTCAAAGAAGCTGGAACCTGCTTGCTCCATGTGACTTCACCCCCAGCCCAAAAAACCATCGGGGTCCAGAGTAATACACCCTTGGCCCGTTTAAAACATCCAGACTTCTTAAAAAACCTGCAGCTGACCTCTTCGGTACCCTTTTTTGTCTTAATTCCAAACTCGAATTGACTGGCAGGGATGTTGTTTTTTTGTTTTTTCAGGTTTTTTGTTTTACAGGTTTCCAAAGGCAGGACTTGCCCTTTGTGTTCCTCCTAAGGAAATACATTTCTCTTGTATTTAGTTTTTTATTTTAATTTTTTTTTCTGAAACTTTCTATATTATGGGGATTTTGTTCTACGTTTCCCAAAATTTTGTGCATCTCTTGGTTTTCGCATTTTTTTGAAAAGGGATTGCGGCCCTCCATCTTTTTATATATTAATTTTATGTCTTTAAAGTTTTGGCCACAATGTGAAAGGTTTAAACTCCCCGCTTAAGGCTCTTTGCTGTGGGAGATGTAACTAAATAAAGCTAAATTTTTTTTGTTTACAGGAGACACATTTTTATCCCATGTTTGCACATAGATAAAAAATTTGCTAAATTCCCCTTCATCTTCCAATCAACCCCTCTAAAAAAAAAAGCGGGTGTCGAAAAATTTTATTCAGAATTCTCTCTTTTAATTTCCCCAAAAAGGATTAAGATCCAGAAGGTCGATACATTTATTGATTTGGGAAAATTAATTTCCAAACCTTCACTCTTGTTACCTATACTGCCAAATAAAAAAAAAAATTTCCCTTTTATCCGAAATTTCATCTCCCACAGCTAAGAACGTTAGAAAAGGGGATTATTGTATGTGGTGATTTAAACTTAGTGGTAAAAAATAAATTTTAGCCCCGCTCTGATCGAGAGGAAAATCTAAACCTGTCTTAAACTTTCTTACTAGAGGAAGAGCTTCAAATATCGGGGTTTATTTGCTACAAAGAAAAGCAAGGGTAACAGGGGATATTGCTTTAGCTGTTTTCGCTTTCCCCTATTGGGGTGTTCCCTTTTTAAAGGGAGGTGTAGTTAGTTGTGGTTCCCCCTGCGAACCCAGGTGTGGGAACGCGCGTTGGGGTCTGCGTTCCCCTCTGGGTGGGTATGCGTTTATATGGGTGATTATATGGGGGCATAATTGACTGTTTTATTTTTATGTATATTTGGTTTTTTACTATGTTTTTTTATTTGATATGACTTGCACTTTGCATCCACTAGTGGGGGGTTGTTCTTTGTGGCCCCACCATTTTTAGTTTTATGTTTTTGGTTTTTTGTATTTTGTGTTTTTACTATACTTTTGGGAAAAATTAATAAAATTTTTGTATATATGTTTTTTTGTATTTTGGTAGTTTTTTTTATATTGGTGCTGATACCACAAAAAGAGACTACCCTTTTTTCCCTCTCCTAAAAGGTCCCTCCCATATAATTTTTTCATAATTGATAAATTTTACAAAACCAAACTTCTCTCCTCTGTCAATTTTACCTGGTCTGATCCCGCAAAGTGTATGACCCTTGAGACTTCGTCCAAAAACCCCTCAGAAACCCTTGGGTTTAAAAAACTTTTCCTCAAAAATCCAGAAAATTTCCCCTACTTAAAATCACAACTTAAAGATTTTTTTCCTTTTAAAATTACCCAAGTTTTCCTCTCATGCTATGGTGTGCCCCTAAGGATTTATTCATGGATCCTTATTCAACTAGCTAGTAGTTAGAAAGAAATACCAATTTTTCTTCCCAAAAACCTATTACTTAAAAATCAAAAACCCGGAGGCGGATTTTTAAAATAATCATGCCCCACTAAACAGAATAAATTTAGCTTCCTTAAGGAATGATTTACGTATTTGTATTTACAGAAAAACGAATTTAAACTCGCTAAAGAAATGGGAATTTTTAAAAAAAAGGGACGCCCACAAAACTCTAGCCAGAAGAATCAAAATTCACCCCCGCTAAATCTGAATACCCCATCTGACTTCCTCCCCAGGTAATAAAATCTTAATACACTAGATATGGAACAATTGCATCCCTTTTTTGCCAATCTCTATTAATTTCGTCATCCGGATTTCCTGCTTTTCTAGCTGTGATATAAAATAATTTCCCCCTCTATATCTTTACGATCTTTCCCCACTCATTTAGAAAAACTAAACTTACCATTATCCTTGAGAGGTTGAGCATGCCCTTGTTAGTAAAAGAATAAAAAACCCCGGAACCCGATGGATTTTCAAAACAGTATTATGTTTTTCTCAGAAATGCTTTTCCCCTTTTGTTGGGCTTATGTAATGATATTGCCCCCTTCCCGTGATCCCCCAAAGGAGCTTTTTGCCACTTCACAACAATCCCGAAACCGGTAAACCCATGACAAAACTGGAACTTAGACCAATCTCATTATGATCAAATTAAAATTTATGCAAAAATATTGCTTCCTGCCTTAAAACTGTTTTACCCAATCTTATACAAAAGATCAACTGTTTTTGTCCAAAGGGCGCCAAGCCGAGATGGACAGTCATTGCTGGGGTTGGGTTAATTGCGGTTTTTGGAACAGATGTAGCTTTTTTTTCACTTGACGTGAAAAAGCTTTCGACAGCGTCAATGGCTATTAAAAGTCTTGTCAAATTTGGGTTTACTGGTTATTTTTTGATGCAATCCAGCCCCTTTTTACAAAACCCCTCAGTCTGTTCTAACTTGGCTTTCTCCTCCTCCCTTTTGACCTAATAACGGCACCGTAAGGATGTCCTCTTCCACGCTAAATTTATGTTTTGTGTGTCGAGCACCTGGTGAACTATTAGAAGTAACCCACGTATATTGGTTCCTAGTTAACCAGACAAAAATAAAAAAAACCTATTGCAGATGACTTAGCTAAATTTTTCAGATCCCCAAAACCCCCAATTCCTAAATCCTAAATTTCCTCTCTAATTTTTTAGATTCTTATTACAAACTAAACACCAAAGTCATTTTTTTCTTAAATTAAACCAAATCTAAAATGCCCTTTTAAAAAATTTGATTCAAGCTAGCGAAGATGAAGTCGATTTTTAGGATTAAAGTCACTTTTTCCCCTTCCCCTACAATTGATTTTAATTATAATTCCCTTTTTCTGATTTAGAAGTCGAAATCAAACGGTTAGCAACCCCCAACTATTTGGATAGCAAGGAATTAATGCGTTTTTTAAAAATTCTTGCTACCGAAATACTATACATTGAGGCAATTCCATATTTATACCTATCGCAATTAATCTTAAATTTCCCAAAAACTTTTTTCTACCTTTTTTGGTATGGGAAAAAGCCCAAAATCAAACGAGGGCCCCCTTGTTCCTAGAATAAGGATGGAGGAATAGCAGGCCCCAAAATTTTCTTGTTAAAAGCAGCTATTTTGCTTTAGCAAGCCTTTACTTATGGCGCCAAAACTGATTTAACATAGAATCTCATTCATTTACACCCCATCCCCTGGTACCATTTAAATCCTCATTATTTGTGCCCCTTTTCCCAACCTCTTCACTTAGGTCAAATAAAGCTTACTTAAATTTGGTTACCTATGTCTACCTAAAATTGGATCATCCTTCGTAGGAAAAAATTATCCTTAAATCTCTTTAAAGCTGGAAAATACCTTAATTTAAATCATGGGGAAGCATGGCATCTCACAATTTACCCCCTGTTTCGGATGATAACTCCTCTCATTTACAATTCTCTACTTTTTATTCTCTGCTGGGTCAACTTTTTATCAGTTCCAGCAAATAAGCATTTGTCCAAAGTTAAAATGGCCAGACACCCACCCCCCACATCCTGATTTCCACAACTTTCTCTTTGCAAAAAAGGTTTGAAAAAGGCCCTTATAAAAATACCACCAATATTGGCCAAAGAGCCCCCCCTGCAAGTTCCGCTATGTTAAAATGGGAAAAAGGGGTTATCCCCCAATTCTTAAGGGGTTTAATGGACAAAAGCACAAACCCCCTCTTCCCCTTTTCGGTGATAAAATAAAGAATTGATGGCTGCAAAGGTACTTACCCCCCAAGGTTAGCTAAGATGTTCCCTGGATCCTCAGTTTAATGTTGGAGGAGGTGCGGTCAAAAAGGACCATGTCAGTTGGTTGGGGTGTCAGTCATTCAAAAAATTTTGGAAATTTAGTTCTAAAACTTTTCTCGAAATTATAATCTTCCCCTTTTCTTTGACTCCCGAACTTGCGGTTTTAGTATTGGTTTTTTGTGACTTTCCATTTCCCTCCGCACAATTCTTTTTTTTACACTTTATAGCAGCCCAAAAGCTTTGCATTCAATTTGGAAAGAGCCCAAAACTCCCCTCTAAAATTGGGTTTTCAGAAGAATTTTAAACTCAATTTTGCCTGTGAAAATGAAATTTTTTGACCCTCCTTATGTCTGTAATAAGAGAAAATCTCTTTGGAAATTATGGTTTTCTTTAGTTATGTGCATTACTGTAGTACAATAATTTTTTGTTTTCTATAAAAGTATTGGGCCCCTTTTTTCTTTTAAAATTTTTTTTAATTTCTTAACCCGGGAATACACGTGAATATCGATCTTTGCAGACGTACTAAACTCTGTAATTAATCAAAAACAATAGAGGTAATATGTTATTACAAAGGGATCTGGAAAAAGTTGGAGGCCTGGGGGGGGAAATGGGAGATAGGTTTAAAACCATAAAAAGCAAGGTTTGCACATGGGGAAGAGAAAACCATTACTGATTCGTTAAATGGAAAAAACCTGGGGTAAAAAAGTGACTGGGAGGGGCTTGGGAATCTGGTGGACGTAAAACTTGATTTAGCACCCCGTGTCAGGCAGCAGCAGCCAAAGCAAATAGGTATGGGGGGGCATTAAAAGGGGCATTGAGGCACATGATGAGAACTTATTCTCCCATTATAAAGTCATGGGTTTGACCACAATGGGAAATTGTGTACGTTTTGGGCACCGTGACAGGAAAGGACTTGTAGAGCTTGAAAAGGAACAAAAGGCGGGAACAAAAAAAAAAGGGACTGGGTGGATACGTACACAGAAAAGATTGGAAGATTAGGGTTATTTTTTTTAGAGAAAAAAGGCTTCGGGGGGGGGCATAAATAAATATGTTTAAATCACAAAGGCAATTTGGATCTCTCCCAAGATTTATTTATACACAGGGCTGTATCTAGAACAAAAGGGGGCACCTTTATTTTGAGGAACGAAAGTTCTACTAAAATAGAAAGGGTTCTTTACTTAAGAGCAGTGAGATTGGATTCTCTGCCAGAGGGGGTTGTCATGGGGGAATTCAATAAACCCAGTTCAAAAAAGGGTTTGGATGCATTTCTGGGGTAAAAATAACAAGTTATAGTGACTAGGTTGGG
>JAODAL010046046.1:0-31334 GCA_025379985.1 Phyllomedusa bahiana | reverse complement strand
AAAGTGAAAAAAAACTTACTTGCGCCATGTTTGCTGGAGTTTTTTTTTTTTTTAGTTTTTTCCCTTCGAAAAAATTGATGTTTTATTTTTTATTCTACAGGTTGATACGCACCCGGGCTTACCAAAATGTAGGTTTTTCCCTTTCTGTTTTTTTTTCTTAAAAAAATTTCCCAAACTTTTTCTATTTTTGAAATTTTCGCCATGGGCCTTTTTGGTGCCCAATAACTTTTTTGTACTACGGACTCAGTGGGGGGGTTTCTTTTTTTTGGGGGGCTGAAGAGCCCCTTTTTAATGCTAGCAGTTTGGAATGCATGAACTTTTTTTTTTTAACTTTTATTTAATTTTTTTTGGGGGACGTAAATTTGACCAAAAAACGCAATGTTGGCGTTTGGATTTTTTTTTAAACAAAGATGATTTGAACTTTTTAACTTTCAACTTTTAATACTTTTTTTGTGCTGTAAAAGTTTAGTTACTTATTTTTTTTACTTTAACATTGAGTCCCCCTATGGTGCTTGACCACTAGTGGGCGAATCGTTTATAGGTCCAAATTTTGCATTGCATAGACAATGCTTTAGGCTTTTTACCCAGTTGGGGGTTTTCCCCAAACCTCCTCCCTTGGTCCCGGAAAAAAGGGGGAAATTAAAAAAACATGGCAGCGATGAACCCCTTTCCCAAAAGGGCTTCCCGCTGCAAGGTTAGCTGATTGGGGGAACTCAGCGATTTCCCCCGTGATGTCCCCGATCGGACTGAAAAACCGGGGGCCGGCACCGCTTTTAAAATTCATGAGCGCTGCCCCCAATTTTTGCCGCGCGTCTAAGGGGTTTGGGAACCCGCGCAGGCGGGGGGCGCTTTTCCCCCACGCTGAAACCGGCGGAGTTAGCGGGAAATTTTAGCCCCAACACCCACGGCTGTGAAAGGGGAAATTCACCCGCAACCCCTTTCAAACCGTTTTCCCGGCGTTTGTGACATACTCATACGTCATAGGTCGGTAAGGGGTTAAATGTATAGGGGTGAAGTTAGCTGTGAATCCCAGTAAAATCAATTTGTGTTACAAAACTCCCAGCAAAATCTGCATGTGTAGAATTGCCATAGATATTCTACGGGACATTGAAAACAATAAAAACCAAATCGGGGCCCCTGTTTTCCAAAGGAGCCTGCTGAAAATGGTGCTAGTACAAACTGGTCTTGGGGGGGCCCCAAATTTCTTCACCCTAGGGGGCCCCTGAAATTTTTTGGGGTTTCAAAAGTATTCATACCCCTTAAATTTTCCTTTCCCATCCCCCCCCATAACTTTAACCCGTTTCCCGCCCTTTGTTTAAGCAAAGCACCCAATGGTTTCCACCCATTTTTTGGTTCGGGCGGGGATGGAAAGGTTTCAGGGAAATTGTGCAATGTTGGTTTTCCCTTTCCAAATATAGCTTTTTTAGGGTTTTAGGCCAAAAAGTTAAAATTGGGTTTTCATCTGTTTGGCCCCCTTCTTCCCACATCCCTGCTGTAACCCCACGTAGTTTTCTCCAAATAAAAATTTGGGGATTTCATAGGGCCCCTTTAAAAAAAGGGCTTTTTTCCCTGTAAACTTTTCCCCAAAAAGGGCCAATTTTTGGAGTACCAACAAAATTTTTTGTCCTGTTGACTGATTCCCCCATCAAAAACGTGGACCCTCTGAAAGTTTCCCCCAAAGAGTGACCCTTCCCTTTTTTGGATGCTTCTTTCATTTGCCCTTTTCCCCAATGTCTGGGCTTTCATTTTAGGGGGATCCCCATGTTTTAGTAGGTAAGCATTTGGGGCATCCCCCTTTTCCATTCATGTTGATGTATAAACAGTGCCCCAAAGGAAATTTTTGAGAGCTTGGGTTTTTAAAAAAAAAAAAAAAAAAACCTTTGTAAAACATTTTGCCAAAAACTTTACCCTTTAAAAGCTGTTTTGGTTTTTTCCCTTTTCTTTTTTCATTATGCTGTTTATTCACCAATTTTTCTCAACAAACCTTGGGGCCCTTTTCCCAAAATACGCTTTAGAATACTGTGAATACATTTTTTTCAGATGTACGCTATTTACTAATTAGGTGACTTTAAGGGAAAATTGATCCAGGGATTTTATTTCAGGGGTTTTCCAGTTTGAGGGGCTAAATTTCTTATGATGCCACATTTTTAAATTTTTTTAATTTTCAAACATTTGGAAAAACACATAAAATTTTTCTTTTCACTTCAAAAATATTGCTATTTTTTACTACTCTCCCACATAAAAGATAATAAAATACATTTAAGTTTGTGTCTTTATGTCTAAAAATGATAAAAACATTTAAGGGGGTAGAATCCCTTTTGAAACCCACATAACTTGGGGGCCGCCCTGGATCAAATGACCTAACAGCAATAGACCCCTGTGATGATGAAAGTTTGGTCTTAGCTTATGTTGGCAGAGAAAAGAGGCCTTGTTACAATGCAAAAATTTTGTCTATCCACCATGGAAAGTAGCCTGAATTAGCAATTTTTTTTGGGCAGATTTCCAAAAACCATTTTCATGGAAAGAAATATTGTATTTAAGCAAATACAGTTTTAACTAAAATTTACTTAACTTTGAGGGGCCGAGTAAACTGTTGCATTTGGGATTTAAAAAAAAATGTTTTGGTTATAAACCCCAGATTTGTATCTATTGTCCCCACGGGAAAACCCAACTGAAAACCAGGTGTTCTGATTCTTCAAAAATTTTTTTCGAGGGAAAAATTGGGTTTTTTCAATACCCAAAAAAAAAAGTAAAAATATTGTAATAATTAAAACATTCTTGAGGGGGTGGGGTGGCTAGTTTATGAAAGTGGATGCATTGAGTAAGAACCTCATACAGCTCTGGAAAAAGATAAGAGACCACTGCAAATTTTTCAGTTTCTCTGACTTTTCTTTTTCGATGGTAAATTTTTGGAGAAAAATGTCTTTGTTATTTTATTATATAAACTATGACAAATGTCTTAAATTTTAAAAAGCAAAAAAGTTTGTATTTATTTGCATAAATGAAAAATCTTCAAATTTTAAAAAAAACAGTGCTGTAAGACCTCAAATAAAAGAAAAAAAAGTTCTATTTATTTGATACAGTAAAACTAATGTTTTAAGTCAGGAAGAGTTTAGAAAAAAATGTTTGGGGGTTAACCATATTTTTTTTATTTTTATTTTTCCTTTCCCGGGCCCGGGGTTTTACCCTCAATTGTCCAAATTTCAAGGGTTTGTGAAGACCAAGCGGGTTTTTTACTTTCTTTACAAAGTTTTGTTCGGGGGCACCCAAAAAAAGCACATTTAAATAGAATGGGTGGACTTTGGTTGGGAAATTTAACTGCCTGGGAAAGGAAAAGGTGTAGAATGGACGAAATTTGACCCCGAGTTACGCCGGTGGCGGGGAGGGGGGGGCTGGCACTTTGCCGGCCAATGACAATATTGCAGGGGGGGGGTTCGCCCCTAGAAAATGCTGAATTTTCCCCCCCGGCGTTTTGCCCCGCGGGAGAGGAGACGTAAAAATAGTTCCTTGAGAACTGTGGATTGCCCTAATGAAGGGCCCCCTTTTCAGGCCGTAATTTGCGCACTTCGGACGTAATTTCGGGGCCGAAATAGGGCCCCCTTTTAAGGTGGGGAAATGCCTAAAGGATTCCAAAGTGAAGTAAAATTTTCCCTTGTAAACTGGGAAAATCCTTGCTTGCAATGAATTATTGGAAAGCTTATAATTTCTCTACCTACCAAACTGGTGTTTTTGGGGGTGTAAGTCCCTTTTTAAAGGGACAAAGCCCTTTTTTAAAAAAAATCGAAAGGTACTTTTTTGATGAATAATTTTTTAAAGGGTTTTTTACATTTCAGTGATTTTGAGAACGTTTTCTCATGACACATTGTGCTTTAAGTTAGCAATTAATATTGATTGAAACAATCCTTGTTTATTTGTGAAAAATATAACAAAAATTGTGACAATATAGAAAAATTTGTCATTTTCAAAGTTTAAAAATTTCTGTTTGTAAGATAGATAGTCATCTCCATCAAAATAGTTAATAATGAACATCCAACACAAGTCTACTTTATTTTGGCATTATTAAAAAAAAAAATGTCTCTTATTTTTGTAGGACATTAGGGGGGCTATTACATTTTTGTAAGGACCAATCCAGTTCTGATGAGGCTTTGAGGAGCCTGTATGTTAGACAACCCCATAGATGACTCCGTCTAAGAAACTGGAAGGTGCCTCAAGATATTCAAAACAACTCTTAGAAAGTTTGCTAAACCTTTAAGTGTTTCACAGAAATCAAAGCAAAGAAGAGGTGAAAATTCTAAATTAATTTTTTTGGGCAGATTTTCAATTTGTATCCATTTTTTGCTGTTACAGTGAATGATAACAGGTAAATGCAACTCAATATTGATTCCCCTTGTTCTACCATTTTTAGAGACATCCCATATGTGGCCCTAGTACGCTATTTGGCTCAACCACAAGCCTCAGAATAGGAGGAGCACCTACTTGATTTTGGGGTCTCATTTTCATTTGACTCTATTTTAGGTACCATTACAGGTCTGCGGACACTCTAAGGTACTAAAACTTAATAAATACGCCTAGAAAGACCAAATCTGGGAAACTACTCAACTTAAAGAATATATCCTGGGAGGTATAAAGTATATCGACCCTACAGGTGTTTCACAATTTTTTTTTTAACGTTAGGCTTTGAAAATAACAAATTTTTTCCAGTAAAATGCAGTTTTACCTGAAAATGTTTTATTTTTACAAGGAATTCTGGAAAAAAAAGCACCCCAAAATTCATTACACAATTTCCTCCAAGTTCGGTAATACCCTATATGTTGGGTGTAAACTGCTGTTTGGGTGCATGGCAGGGCGTACAAATGAGGGAGCGCTATTTGGCTTTTGGAACTCAGATATTGGTATGTGCAATGACACATTTACAAAGCCCCCAAAGTACCAGAACAGGTGAAACCTTTCAGAAGTCTGCCCATTTTGGATTCAACACACCTTTACACAATAGAAAAAGTTGTGTTTTTATGTTATCATAGTCTGATAGCCATAACTTTTTTATTTTTCTGTACATGTAGCTGACTAATGCTTGTTTTCTGCAGAATAAGCTGACATTTTCATTAGTACCACTATGGCGTTCATATGATGCTTTGATCACTTTTTATCAAGGTTTTTGGAAGGCAGAGGGAACAGAATATACTGTCTTGGAAGTTTTTTTTTTATTTCTTACAGTGGTCACCCTGCAAATGATATGACATGTTAAATTTACTCAATAGATCAAACAGCTATACCAAATTTTTTATATTTTTTTATGTTTTAACTTTCTTTACGGATTAAAAACTTATTTAGAAAAGAAAATACGTTTTTATAATGCCAAGTCTGAGAGCAAAAACTTTTTTTATTTTTCGTGTACAGAGCTGTGCAGGGGATTGTTTTTTTCCCGGGTTGAGTTGACATTTTTATGGTATTATTGTTGGCGGACACATAAGTTTTTGATCACTTTTGAATCCATTTTGGGAGGGAGGATGAAGAAAATACGGCAATTTAAATACTGTTTTTTATTTTTATTTTTTATAGCACTCACCATGCAGTACAAGTGACATGTTCTGTTCTGTTTATACCCAAATTTATAATTTTTTTAAATGTTGTAGCATTTAAAAAAAACATGTTTTTTTATTGTGTAAAACAATGTTTATGATCTCTCTTTTTCTGAAGTAGAACTTTTTTTTCGAAAACAATTTGTAAGGGGTTTTATTTGCGGTCAAACTGATGTTTTAAAATTTTACCCCCCTTAACATTACATGTGCTATATATTTTATTTATTTTATTGCGCGGGATAAACAAAAATTCAATTTGCCATTTCTTTTTGGCGTTCATGTTAGTAATTAATGCAACAGATTTATAGGTATCTCAATACACATGTGGGGATACCAAATATGTGCACTTTTTTATTTTGGATTTTTTTGGGGTGACTAGTATTTGTAATGGGTAATTGGCGATGTGTGTTTTACTGTATTTTTTTTTTTTATTTACATTTACTTTTTAAATATTAATTTTTCTCACTTGTACCACTATGGGAATATACTGAGCAATAATTAGAACACTGGTATAACACAGTTATAATACTATCTATGTTGCAGTCCATTATACCAACTATCAATCATCTTGTCAGGCTTCGGCCTTGGGCAGAGCTTAACAGGACTACATCATTGACAACCCGGAGTTCGTTGTGTGCCCCCTGGATGTCATGACAACCACCAGAACTCTGCAATCTTGTTGCGGGGCTTCCGATGGAAGACAGAGGGAGGTAGCTCCCTCTGTCTTACTCCTTAGATGCCAAGATCACTATTCATTGTGGCAGCTAAGGACTTGAACCGCCGGGAACTGAGTATCTCCTCTCCCGAGAACAACTGCAGGAGCCTCGCTGTCAATCAGCACCAGGCTCCCGCAGCAATCAGGCTTGCGATCAGGAGCTGTGCCCACACGATTGCCATGAAGTATCTGTATGTCATGGTGCATTAACAGGCACTGCACTATGATGTACAGAATCGTCAAGGTGCGTTAAGGGGTTAAAGCAACCCACATATTATATGTTTGCAAGAGGTATACCTTGTTTCCACAACAGTTAAATGGTTTCAAAAACCTTTCATACTACTCATACAGCATATTCTAGTGGAGTATCTTTTTTTTTAGTTCATCAGGCAGTCAAGTGGTAACTGGAGGAAGTTCTTAAGAACTTTGAGGGAAGAATTGTTTTTATTTGGACCTGGATTGATTGCCACAGGTTTGTATTTCTTAGAGTGTACCTGCCTTCTCTAGCTGATATTAATAGTTTTTTTTATAAGGCCACCTGTTTTGTGTCAGCCTTTCCACAGGCCTATATAAATTGTTTGGGTGACTTAGACACGCTTAATGACCCTATAATAGACAAATTTCAAACTCAGGATGTTAGAGGGATCATATCATCCTTTGCTCTATTCCTAGAGCAGATGGGTTGGCATTATCTGTGGCGGCTTTGCCACCGTGGGATTCGAAAATACACTTGTTTTACATCAGGTAGGAACTCTCTGTTGCACATAGACTACCTATGTGATAATGCTAAAACGTGTCTATTATAATCCTCAATCAAACAAACTCAGAGTTGCCTCTGATCATTCATCCATATTTGCCATCTTTCTCTTTGACCTCCAGAAGCTTTCAAAGGGTATTAGGAGAATTTAGTTGCCCTTGATGACCCAACATGGTTGAGTACTTGCACATATTCAGGTGTCTATGGCCTCGAACAGTATATCGAATAGTCATCATTCTTTTTAGGATTCCTTAAAGGCATATCTTAGGGGCTGATTATGAGCATTTTTTATATTTATTAAGATAGAGTCAGCCAGAATTGAGGAGGGATTGGTCTTTGTTCAAATTAGGAGGCATCCAATGGTTGCAGATCCCTGAGACAGTATCAGAACAGTCTGATTGACAGCTAGGCAGTGGAACCAATACATAGGTCGCAGCAGTTGCATTTGTGACAGGACCCTTGAGGTCCAAATACTGCCTTGCTGGGACGCATACATCCAGCAATGCAGTGATCATAGCCATTAACTCTGACTCCAGACATTTAACCCCTCTAGATACTGTGTGCAGTAGGGGTCACAGCATGTAGGTGATTGACAGAGGGGGCCTCCCTGTTTCTAACCATCGGCAAACCACAAAATGCAATTGCTGGGTGCCAATGGCTGCTATGGCAACCAGAGCCCAAATAATGGCCTGTGGGCTTGCCAAGTACAGGAGTCTATTAGACAGGATCTTATAAGCTATAAGTAAAAGGCATAATGCATAGCAATAAATTATTGTACTGCTAACTATTGCAAAAGCAATTAGGTATACAGTATAGTCCCACCATGGAACAAAAATAAAGTGTAAAAAAAGTTAACGTTAAAATAGTTTTTAAAACACAAAAAAAAAGCAAAACCGCTATTTTGCTAATAAAAAAAACACTGTAGTAAAATATAAAAAAATTAAAAAAAGTGCACATAATAGGTATCACCATGTCCATAACGCTATAAAATTGTCATGTTATTTAATCCGTATGGTAAATGCTGCAAAAAAATAAATAAAAAATTCACGCAAGAATTGTATATTTTTACTCTTCCAGCCCCACAAAAAAACTCTCATGTAACCCATAATGACTCCAATGAAAACATCAATTTATCCCACTAATAAAAAGCCCTCAGCGCTCCATCAGCAGAAAAAATGTATGGCTCCAAAGATTTTTTGACATATAAACAATTAAAAAAAAAATCATGTTTGTAAAATTGGGATGTAGTTTCCTTTCTTGATTACTTAAAGGGGTTGTCTGTGGAAGAAAATTAATTTAAATTGGGGCCAGGGAGGAAAAAAAAGTTATACTTAGTGCTTACTAAAGTATTAGCTAATTGACCTAATAAAGTAATTGCTACTTTGGTTGATCCAGATCCAGCTTAGTTTACCCAGATACTTATTAACTACTCTGTCAAATGGTCTATGCTACCCTATCTGAGAGTATGATGTAACAGTGGAAGAGAAGCTGGGCTTTGTGATATATAGGTTTATATGATTTGGAGCAGGATTCTTGAATAAAAAGCATTCTAAAATCCTGAACCAAAAAGAGTGGGAGTTCTGCTAACCCCACTCACATACAGTGACAACTTTCCGTGTTTCAGTGTGCGTACAGAGCAAACTGTCAATCACTCTTTCTGGGCGGGGTCAGCAGTACTCTCAGTTTCACTTTCACTGAATTAATCTGCTTTTTACTCAAAAATTCAGCTCAAATCATAAAAACCCATATAAAAAAGAGCTCAGCTTCTCCCCCTATATCATATTCTGTTTTCTAGCATAGACCACCCAACAGACTCACTTTAAGAAGAGCTCAATTCATCACAAAATTGAGGAAGAGAGGTAGGCAACACTGGGCACTGCCATCTTAAAATGCAGAATGGTGTACCAAGATGGTAGTTCCATTACTCCCTGCCTGAGGCAGGAAGTAACAGAAGCACTAACATGGTGGCTATGGATTCCTTCATTAGACTTCCAGCTGCCATGGTAACCGCTCGGCACCTCGAGACCTCATCTGCGCAACACTGTTCCTTATGCTCTTAGATGGCGTGACCGTGATTGCCATGACATCTAAAGAGCTAAACAGCAGGGATTAGCAGCAAATGACAGCTATAATAATCAATCGGCATCCACCGAGTATGGAACTGGCTCAGCAAGAAAGTCCACTCCATAGCTCCTTGCTGACAATAGGATGTATCCAGGCATTTATTATCGTTAAGGGATGTAGGTTGAACCCAATCTAGAATAGCCTTAACCTTGATGCGATCTATACAAAGATCATGAGGTGAGAGCACATAACCTAAAAAAATTTATTTCAATCATATAAGTGATTTTTCCTGAGAACTTGAAGAACATGCATAAATGTTAACTCTTAACATTTTCCAAGTCCTCACAGTCTTCATTCAGTATTGTCTCTTTCATATTTGCTTCCTTACCAGTCTTAACATGCATCCTCGTTTGTTTGCTTTGTCCTTCAAAAGGAGTATAAAACTTGGATTGTTAACAACTCAACCATGAGAAGACTCTGACCCTGCCTCAGCAACACTGAATACACCAATATTTTTCTCCTGTACCAGGACCTCAAGCTCCCACATTGTGTTGACTAAACTCCTGGCCTCTGTTAACACTTGTTGGCTAAACTTCTGGCCTCTGTTAACAGTTCTCATCCAGTTTTACACATTCCATTTCAAGAATTTGATTTCTTGAAATGTTGTGGAAAAATTGTCTTCATTGTTGGTTTGTAGAAATCCAAACCCGTCTCTCTTACATCAAGATTGAAGATTAAACCGTTCAGTTAAAGGGGTTTTGCTACGATGTAATGTTGACGTGGGATCCTCCAAAATGGGTATTTAATCACTTTTCTAAATATATGTGATCACAAAAAGTGAAGCCTCTGAGAGCTACTGCATTGCTCAGTCCCCCTTAGTTTCCTGAAAGTTTACATTAGACACGACCAGGACACTGACAGGAGCTGATCTGGTTAAGCTTGCGTGTTTGCACTTCTTATCTGATGACAGGGAACATGAAGGAGCTTGCAAGGGGCTGGGGAGAAAGTGCAGTGTACGAGTCTTTCTGCTGTATAGAAAATCCACTGGTTGTAATGTTATTATTTGAGTAAACTTTAGAGACAATCCCTGCTTCCTTGCTCTCTGCTCACCCCCATCACTCTCACCCCCGTAGACGTTCATGACTCAGCATGCTTTGTTTATGTTCTCTCCTGAGCAGATAAGAGGTAAGGAACTCACTTTGTGGCAAAACCCCTTTAAGGTAGTCTTGGTGACAAAAAATTCTGTATTCTGGTTGAAAGAATTCCCTACCACCAGTAACTGTTTTGCCTGTATCTCATTAACATCCCATGATTACTCATTGGGCTGTTCTGCTGCTTAATAGGGAGAGCATTACCCCATAGGGTTGTCATTTTTTAGACCTATCATAGCCCTTAAAATTCCCGAAGACACTACAGATATAGTGTTTTAATCAGTTTATCATCCATCACCTATCTATTTTCAGTCTGTCATCTGGTATCTATTTTCCCTTTCTTATGCTTTAGAGCAAAAGTGCTGGAAGTAGATGTCAACCTGCATCATCAGTTTTTCTGCGTTATAATAACTGGCACCAGTAGCTAAAAAACATAGTGGGAACCGTGCAATATCCTGCTGGCTGTTAAGCAAATATGTTTGTTGCAATTGTGGGGTTATTGCAGTTTTTCTTTAATCTTTTTATCTCAAAGGGTGGAATTTTTTTTTGTAATCTAATTCAACAACCTAATTTGAAAAATTACCTTGACCATCAGTATATGTATTCAGGTTATGAATGAAAAATTACCCATTGTCTATGTTGTACTCAATATTACATGTTATACTCAATGTTACAACATTGATGGTATATATGAACTTACGTCTTGTAAGTGTTTCCACAGGTCAGTGTATTTCGTGCTCCCGTATGCAAATTTTTGAAGATATGTCTAGGTAAAATAAAGAAAAAATATGACATCTGCATGACCATTTTATAAAAGTGTATGATAAGACTTGAATAAACAAAAATATATATTTTTAATGTCTTATGTATTTGAGCACATTTATTATGGCAATTGTGTCAGAATTTTGGCACATATGATTTACACTACACTAATTATGTGCTTTAGGCAGATTTTAGAAGATTCTGCACCTTGTCAAACAAAAAATGCATGGCTTAGTGGAAAGGGGGTGTTGCTTAGTGCGAAATGCCATGGGTCAAAGTAATGAGCCAAAAATTTGCCAAAATTCGTGTCACAAACTTAAAAAATTTAGTAGAACTTATTATTCTTATAAAAGAACATTTAAACTTGTGCCAGATTTTTGAACACTATGGTAAATGCGGCCCATTTTGAGACTGTCTAGTCTAAGTTTGTAACAAATCCTCAATTTACTTCTGATTCACTGAATCTTTGAGAAGCAAAAAGGAATAATTGTCAAGCCAATATTGCTCATCTACATACGCGTTTCGGGGTTTTGCCCTCATCAGTGTAGAGCAGAGCGATATTGGCTTGACTGGTGGGAGGCAATGAGTGGGTATGAGGAGGGGAACATCTCTCCTTATGGAGAGCACCAGTTAAGGTGTGTAGTGTTTTGTTTTGCCTTTTAGCCCACACCTACTCAGCATCTGCATATCACAAGGCATTATGGGAAAGGAGCTGGAAAGCTCACTGCGCCCTCTATAGGTTGTAACAAATCCTCAATTTACTTCTGATTCACTGAATCTTTGAGAAGCAAAAAGGAATAATTGTCAAGCCAATATTGCTCATCTACATACGCGTTTCGGGGTTTTGCCCCTCATCAGTGTAGAGCAGAGCGATATTGGCTTGACTGGTGGGAGGCAATGAGTGGGTATGAGGAGGGGAACATCTCTCCTTATGGAGAGCACCAGTTAAGGTGTGTAGTGTTTTGTTTTGCCTTTTAGCCCACTACTCAGCATCTGCATATCACAAGGCATTATGGGAAAGGAGCTGGAAAGCTCACTGCGCCCTCTATAGGTTGTAACAAATCCTCAATTTACTTCTGATTCACTGAATCTTTGAGAAGCAAAAAGAATAATTGTCAAGCCAATATTGCTCATCTACATACGCGTTTCGGGGTTTTGCCCCTCATCAGTGTAGAGCAGAGCGATATTGGCTTGACTGGTGGGAGGCAATGAGTGGGTATGAGGAGGGGAACATCTCTCCTTATGGAGAGCACCAGTTAAGGTGTGTAGTGTTTTGTTTTGCCTTTTAGCCCACTTTTGCCTTGTGATATGCAGATCTCTTATCTTAACTCAGTATTACCTTAAAGCTTCATAAGAAAAAAAATTGTATGCAATTTGCAATAATTTTTCAAAAAATCTAACATTGGACTATATATATATATACACTCACCGGCCACTTTATTAGGTACACCTGTCCAACTGCTCGTTAACACTTAATTTCTAATCAGCCAATCACATGGCGGCAACTCAGTGCATTTAGGCATGTAGACATGGTCAAGACAATCTCCTGCAGTTCAAACCGAGCATCAGTATGGGGAAGAAAGGTGATTTGAGTGCCTTTGAAACGTGGCATGGTTGTTGGTGCCAGAAGGGCTGGTCTGAGTATTTCAGAAACTGCTGATCTCCTGGGATTTTCACGCACAACCATCTCTAGGGTTTACAGAGAATGGTCCGAAAAAGAAAAAACATCCAGTGAGCGGCAGTCCTGTGGGCGGAAATGCCTTGTTGATGCCAGAGGTCAAAGGAGAATGGGCAGACTGGTTCGAGCTGATAGAAAGGCAACAGTGACTCAAATAGCCACCGTTACAACCAAGGTAGGCAGAAGAGCATCTCTGAACACACAGTACGGCGAACTTTGAGGCAGATGGGCTACAGCAGCAGAAGACCACACCTGGTGCCACTCCTTTCAGCTAAGAACAGGAAACTGAGGCTCCAATTTGCCCAAGCTCATCGAAATTGGACAGTAGAAGATTGGAAAAAACGTTGCCTGGTCTGATGAGTCTCGATTTCTGCTGCGACATTCGGATGGTAGGGTCAGAATTTGGCGTCAACAACATGAAAGCATGGATCCATCCTGCCTTGTATCAACGGTTCAGGCTGGTGGTGGTGGTGTCATGGTGTGGGGAATATTTTCTTGGCACTCTTTGGGCCCCTTGGTACCAATTGAGCATCGTTGCAACACCTTGTGGAATCTATGCCACGAAGAATTGAGGCAGTTCTGAAGGCAAAAGGGGGTCCAACCCGTTACTAGCATGGTGTACCTAATAAAGTGGCCGGTGGTGTATATATATATATATATATTATATATATATATATATATATATATATATATATATATATATATATATATATATATATATATACATGCACACATTGTGGCAGCGCAGCCGCAGGTAGTCGCATGTTTCTGCCACTAGAGCAGCCAGAGACCTGCAAGCAACACACCAGCAAGGTGACCTGGGCTTGGTGGGGAAGGAGCCAGCCATGTATGATGTCAGCCACAGTAAGCGTTTGGCAGCCGTTTATAGTTTGGCTGTTCTGGGTCGGCTCTTATCAGAGTAGAGAACGTGCTGGGTGGGTGTCTACTCCCTGTGTTCCAGGACAGGCTTTTGGCAGGTCTTTGGAGGGCTATAAAAGGCCTGGGCCTGCAGGTGTTCTGGAGGGGGAGGGGTGTTGTTTGCTGCCAGGAGCTGGAGCATCAGAGGAGCTGAGGAGAGGGCTTTTACTCCCCAGGCTTGAGGCAAGTAGGTGGCCGCCTTCAGGAAGCCGGACCCAGCAGTGGCTGGCAAAAGTGTTTGTGGTGCTGGAAGTAGGCCATGTCCACAGTTAGTGAGGGACTCACTTTTTGTTTAGTCAATGGCCTGATGGCCTGAGGATTTCTTTGCATTTTTGGTTTGTATTTTTCCTGTGCCTGAATAAAACTGGCTGAGGCCAGTTAAAACAGAAGCCTGATGTCAGTGTGCCAATGCTGTTTACAAAAGACGGTGATCCGTGAGCTGAATAATCCCTGAGCTGAACCAAGATAGCGGGCAAAAGTGAGTGAGGTCTCACTATATAGATCTATATATATATATATATCCTATTATGACATGTGTTTCTTTATAAACCCCTAAGAGGGCTTAATCTTTAAATGTATATATTAACCAATCATACATATAATAAGAACATATAGCTCTGTTCTATTGGTTTTGGATAATTCAAACATTACACACTACGCCCCAATTATGGTGATCCAATTCAATGATCAGCCTCAGACGTTTGAAATCAGCTCTCTCCAATTATGACGTATGATATGATATATATATAAAATCTCATATATATAAAATCTCTCAGGGGTATATAAAGAAACACATGTCATAATATATGTATGTATACCGTATATATTCGAGTATAAGCCGACCCGAGTATAAGCCAAGGCACCTACTTTTGCCACAAAAAAAACGGGACAGCTTATTGACTAGAGTATAAGCCTTGGGTGGAAAATGCATCGGCTACTGGTAAATTTCAAAAAATAAAAATGAATACCAATAAAATTACATAGCCAGTTTAATGTCCCTCATAGGCAGATATAAGCAGGTAAAGGCAGTTTAATGTCCCCCATAGACCAATATAGGCAGGTATATGTCCCCATAGGCAGGTTATAGGCAGGTATATGTCCCCCTAGGCTGGTTATAGGCAGGTATATGTCCCCCTAGGCTGGTTATAGGCAGGTATATGTCCCCCTAGGCTGGTTATAGGCAGGTATAGGTCCCCCTAGGCTGGTTATAGGCAGTTATAGGTTCCCCATAGGCTGGTATAGTCAGGGTTACTAAGTTGCATGCACATTCAACTTAAATGACTGAAGTTGCATGGATCAATTATTTTAGACGCGTTATCAGAGAAAATCTGGGAAAGCTTTTACAAAAAATTCTCAGAAGAACAAAACACCACTGATCCAAAAGCAAGTGAAAAAAAACAAAAAAAACCAAATATAAAAACACGTTATTTGCTGTGTATTTAATATAGACTCTAGACTTGAATGTGACATCTGGCCTTAAAATTAAAAAAAATTGGTCAAAAAGCACTATCCATACAGGCCATTAGCAGGGTTTGACTGATAATATACAACTTATATGCAGGTGATACTTACATGCAGTCCCTCAACAAAAAGCTCTTCAGTAAGAAATGAGGACAACATTCGAATAACTGCGGCACCCTAAAATTAAACATATGCTCAATATAAGTGCAAAAGAAGTCTGATTACTAATGCGAGTTGACATCACGCCAGCCTTCGCTCTTTTGGACATCAACCTTATGGATTTCCCAGTTCAGCTGCAAACGGTACTACATCATATCTTGGTAGCAACTCAATTAACCATTGCTAAACACTGGAAGTCCCTTCCCCCCCCTGATATTAAGGAAGTTATTCATAGAGTAAATTTCCAGTACAGATGTGAAACGTCACTCGTGTTACCTCCACATATAGTTTAAAAACCAAAATAAAAATGGAAGCTGTGTGAGGAATCAACCTTCTTTGAATAGTAAGGTTTCCTCACATCAAAGGTTGGATTGAGAACTAGAGTTAGCTATGTTTTATCATTTTCCATAGCTGTTTTCAGGAGCCCATACTGACATTGATGTATTTGAGTTATTAAAATTGTCTATACTTCTTGACCTCATTGCAAATCTTAGTCTACATGTGATGACTTTTACTGCTCTTCAGCAATGACTTGATTATGGCATTTCTATATTGTTGTTTGATGTTCTCTTTTTGTCAACTGCTTCTTACATTATGATTAAGCTTTAGATGTTTATGTCTATTTTGAAATCAATAAAATTCATGTGTTGAAAAGAAATCAGATTACTATAGATATAACTATTTCCTTTTTATTGTTATTTATGATAGAATCAAAATTCAGGCTCTTCTTATAATGTGCTGTGTATATATTTTGTTTGATGTATGCGCAGTTTGTAGTTGTCATGTCATCATGAAATAATAGATTATATTCCCACATCCTACGTATAATTTAAACAGAATTTTACACTTTTTCTTGGAAGCAGCAGAATTATGGAGCCTAGAAATCATAGATTTTTACATAATGGAAAATATTTACATAAGTAATAGTAAGGAAAAGTGAACATAAAAGGGATCAAGTCCCTGAGTGGCTGTAGTTAGATTATTACATTTTATTGATTAGATTTCACTCATTTAAGTCTTAACCTGTTTTGCATTAGTTCTCGAATTTGACCTGTCACTTTATTTGAGAATAACATGAAAATGATATGAACATTTGGAAACATTTGCCATTTTAAATGTTTAAACATTTCTGCATGTAAGACAGACAGTTATAACAAACAAAATAGTAAATAGCTATTATCTTGCATATATTGCCATCATTTTTTAAACATTCTTTTATTTTTTTAGTACATAACTAAGGAGGCTTGTACATTTAGCAGCAAATTTTACAATTTTCAAGAAAATTTGCAACACAGATATTTTTAGGGATCACGTCAGTTTTGTCTTGAGGGGTCTGTATGTTAGACACCCACATAAATCACCCTATTTTTTATTTTTTTTAAAACTGCACCCCTTAAGGTATTCATGTTTCACATAAATTAAAGCAAAGTGGAATTTAAAAAAAGTAATTTTTTTTTGCAGGTTTTCAACCTTAATACATTTTTAATGAAGCACTTTAAATACTGTATGATCAGAGAAACACAAACCAATATCGATTCCCCTGACATTTTTACAGATATCCCATATGTGGCACTAGCGTGCTATTTGACTCAACCACAATGGTGCAGCTACTGGATTTGGGTTCTCATTTTCATTAGTATTTTCTTAAGGCACCATTACAGGTTTGCAGGCACCCTAAAGTGCTTAAACTTAATAAACACCTCATTTTGGAAATTACACTTATTAACAGTTTTGTACTGGGGTGACTAAGGCCCACAGGTGACATTGATTCTAGGCTAGGGGCCCACCAGTTAAGCTGTTTCTAGACCCACTGTCGGAGTTTATTTTAGGAGCCCACTCTACAGCTACTGTTAATGACTGTACATGCCTATTCTCTGCATCTTGCTTTTTGCCTCTTTCTCTGCTTTTTTTCGTCTCTTCTGAGGATGTATATGTAGTTTATAAAACAACTCCAGGGGCCCACTGGAGGTCTTCTCCTATTCCCCTGTAGGCCAGTTGTGTCTGCCCATTAAGGAATATATCCAAGGGGTGTAATGAGAAATATTGACCTAACAGGTGTTTTTAGAGGGTTTTTTAGCCTTGGGCCATGAATTTTATTATATACAGTTTTAGCTCACAATTTTTAATTTTCACAAGGAATGTTTGCAAAGAAGCACCTCAAAATTTCATACCCAATTTTCTTTCAAGTTCAGCAATACCCTATTTGTGGATGTAAACTGCTCTTTGGGCGCACGACAAGGTATACAAGGGAGGAAGCGCTATTTGGCATTTGAAAAGCAGATTTGGGGGGAGCAATGTTGCATCTACAAAGCCTTCAAAGTACCAAAACAGGTAAAACCTTCCAGAAGTCACCCCATTTTGGAATCAACACTCCTCAGGGATTTTATATAGGGGTGCATCGTGCATTTTTGGCCCACATGTGTTTACAGGGGGTTTTTTTTAGCATTGGGCTGTGAAAATGAAAAAAATCCCAGCAATTTCACCATTGTCATTTAGGTTTAATTTTTACAGCATTTGCCATGTGGTTTTAACAATATCTGATATCTTTACTATGCAGGTCGGTACAAGTACAACAATATCAATTATAATTTTTTTATGTTTTACTATTTTTTACAAAATTAAAAATTAATTTTGAAAAAAATTGATTTTTTTATTTTTTTCTTTTTTTTCTGACAGCCTTTAATTTTTTATTTTTTTCTGTATACGGAGCGATTAAGGGCTTGTTTTTGTTTGCGGGATGAGTTGTCATCTTCATTGTTTCCATTTTTGGGTTCTATTTTAAATCAAATTTTTTAAAATTTCAATTTTTTTGGGAGACTGAAAAAAAAAAATTTCAGCAATCTTGGTAGTGTTTTTTTTTTTTTTTTACGTGGTCCCCTTTACGGGGTCACCTTTTGGGGTAAAAAATGACATGTGAACTAAAATTCGAAAGGTGTATATAAATTTCCCAATGTTACATTGTTTTGTTAAAACAAAAAAAAAACACTTTTTTTTAACATTTTTTCATTAAATTTTTTCATTACAAAAAATCCCAAGTTTTTTTCCTGTACCAAAAATTTCCCCAAGTCTTCAGGGAAACCCGGAAAGAATTCAAACATATGATTGACAAAAAAAAATGCAAAAATTTACGCCGTGAGTCAGGGTTTTCCTTTTAAACCCAACACATACAATGGAACCGGAAATAAAAAGAAATATGAGTATAAAGGCCCCCTTTGGGGGAAAGGGGAAAGGGGGAAACTAGTGTTTTTCAATATACAAAGCGGTATATCTCAGGATCAAATGGATCCATCGGGGTCTGCAAGTCCATTTATCCGGACAAATTTAACAAAATAAAAAAATTATAAAACAAAAGTTGAAACTTAGTAGATCCTGAATTTTACATTCATTCACCAAGAGCCCGCCCACTATGCAGAGTGAGAAAAAGAATGTGACCTGCAAAAATTACTAATTCACCTATTAAAAAAAAAAAAAAAAAAAAAAAGAAAGACATGAAAGAATCCAGCCTTACAGCCAGATCCAAAGACTACAAATGATGTGTGTTTCCACAATGGGATCAGGAGAAGGGGACCCCAAAAAAAAAGGTCAGCACCTAAAAATTCAGTTTTCCCAAAAAACACTTTTATTTAGAAAAGAAAAAACTTTTCCCTCATTTCCCCTACCCTGGAGCCAAAAATTTTTTTTATTTTATGTATATGGAGCTGTGTGGGGGATTTTTTTTTTTGGGGGAATTTGGGGGGATGTTTCTATTGGTTCCATTTAGGGGGAAAAAATTTTTTGTTTGGGCCCTTTATTCCTTTTTTGGGGGGGTTTAAAAATGAAAAAAAATACAGCAATCCTGTATTTAGTAGTGATTTTTTGTTTTTACATCGCTAACCTTGCAGTATATGTGACATCCAAAAGGTGGGGAAGTTTTTCCAGTTTCCCCAAAAAAAAAACCCCTTTTTAAATAGCTGAAAATGACAGCGCGGGAACGTTTTTTTGTTAAAGTTTTAAATTACAAATAGCAATTGGAATAGGCGTATCGTGTGTAGACCACATTTCCTATTTTCCATACACAAATTTGTAAACTCTTTTGGGGTTTAAAAATAAAAAAAACTTCCAGGTTGAAATGTAAAAAAGGGTCAAAGGTTAAGGGAAAAAATCAAGAAAAAGTTTAAAAATTAGTTAAAAAATTAAATTAAATGGATTATGTATAGTTTCAATTTTTTAAAATTGTTCTTCCCCCATAGAAATACCATTCTTTTTAAAAAGTTTACAAGAAGAATTATTTTTAAAAGGGAAAAAAAGAAAAAAAAACCCCCTTTAAAAAAAATTTTTTTTAAAAGGGCAAACCCCAAGAACCTTTTTTTTAAAAAAAAAAAAAAAGGGGGATTTTGACTGGATTTTGCCATTATAGATTGATGGATTTGTTTAGGGTCTTCACTAAGGGAAATAAAGGGGGCTATTTTGAATTTGTATTTAGTATTTAATTTTTGAATAGAGAAGAGAAAAGGAGTGTCAATCACGACTTTAATTTAAAAAATTTAAATTTCTCATTGTGGTCTCTGTAATAGTGTTACCATTCCCCTCAGTTTAAGAGGTAGGGGTTTCTAGAGGTACGATAAAAAGGTATAAAGTGTTCTGAAATCTCAATGTTGTCCACAAAATATTATGTAAAAAGGGAAACTATGATTTAGGTGGGAATGTGCTTTGCCCAGGGAATAAAAAAAAAGAAGAAAAAAAAAAATTTATATATTTTTTTATATAATTATTATTATATATATATATATATATATATCTCATAGTTCCCAAAACTTTTGAAAGTAAAAAAAGGGAAAGGGACCCCAAAGTGGGCGTCCGCTTTCCGCCCCCGGCAAAAATCTGCATGGAACGCCCCTCTTGTCGGTTTTTGCCACGCCCCTTCAAAAAAACCACACCCACTTCCCCAACCTAAAAAAAAATGGGCCCAAAAAAAAACGGCTTTGGAAAAAAAAGCCAGGTAGATGCCCTTTTAGCCAGGTAGTAGCCCCCCATTTAAACCCCGGTAGTGCCCCTTTTTGGTGGTAGATGGGCCCCCCCTTTTTTTGGGCCCAAATAGTTTCCCCCCCCTTTTTAGCCCGGGAGAGCCTAATTTGTTTGCCCAGGTAGATGCCCCCCTTTTTTTAGCGGTAGGTGCCCCCCTTTTTTTTGCCAGGTAGGTGCCCCCCTTGTTAAACCAAGTAGTGCCCCCATCGTTAAACCAAATATTTCCCCCCTCGTTAGCCCGTATTTCCCCCCTCGTTAAACCAGGTAGTTTCCCAAACTGTTTGCCCGGTAGTGCCCCCTATTTTATCCCGGTAGTGCCCCCTTTGTTTTCCAGGTTTTTTCCCCCATTGTTTTCCAGGGAGGCCCCCAAATTTTTGCCGGTAGGCCCCTTTTTTTGCCAGGTAGTGCCCCCCCTTTTTTGCCAAAGGGAGTGCCCCCAAATTGGGTTTTCCCGGTAGTGCCCCCAGTGTTGCCCGGTAGTGCCCCCCTCAGTTAGCCAGGTAGTGCCCCATCTGTTTTGCCCGGTAGTGCCCCCTTTGGCCCGGTAGTGCCCCCTTGTTTGCCAGGTAGTGCCCCCCTCTGTTAGCCAAAGGGAGTGCCCCCCCTTTTTGGGCCCGGTAGTGCCCCCCCCTGTTTTCAGGGGAATTTCCCCCTCTGTTGCCAGGTAGTGCCCCCATCGGTTGGCCAGGGGAGTGCCCCCATCTGTTTGCCCGGTAGTGCCCCCTTTGTTGCCAAGGGAGGCCCCCTTTTTTTGCCAGGTAGTGCCCCCATTGTAGCCAGGTAGTGCCCCCCCTGTTTCCCGTAGTGCCCCCTTGTTAGCCAGGAGTGCCCCCCTTTGTTGCCAAAGGGAGTGCCCCCATTTTGCCAGGTAGTGGCCCCCTTTTTGCCAGGGTTTTGCCCCTCTTTTGCCCGGAGTGGGCCCCCCCTTTTTAGCAGGTAGTCCCCATCTGTTTTGCCAGGTGGTTTCCCCCCCTTTTTGCCAGGTAGTGCCCCCATTGTTGCCCGGTTATTCCCCCCATGTTTGCCAGGTAGTTTCCCCCCTTGTTGCCCGGTAGTGCCCCCCTTGTTGCCCGGTGATGCCCCCCCTTGTTTCCGGTTGTGGGCCCCTCTGTTGCCAGGGAGTGCCCCCCCCTGTTGGCCCGGTAGTGCCCCCTTTTTTTGCCAGGTAGTGCCCCCTTTTTTTGCCAGGGGAGGCCCCCCTTGTTGCCCGGTTTGTGCCCCTCCCCGTTTTCCAGGTAGTGCCCCTCTGTTAGCAAGGTTGTGCCCCCAATTTTGTTAGCCAGGTAGTGCCCCCCTTTTTTTGCCAGGTAGTGCCCCCATTGTTGCCAGGTGAATTTCCCCCCCTTTTTGCCAGGTGTTTTCCCCCATTTTTGCCAGGTAGTGCCCCCCTTGTTGCCAAGGGGATGCCCCCCTTGTTGCCCGGTAGTTTTCCCTCTCTGGGTTTGCCAGGGGGAGAGCCCCTAAAAACTAATAAAAAAAAAAATAATAAAATCCCCTCAAACCCTTTCCCGGTTTTTTTTTTTTTTTTTTTTTTTTTTTCCCGGGAGCGCGGCCCGCTCCTGCCCGATCTCTTTTCCCCGGGGGGGGCGCAGGGGGAAGTGAGAGGGAGGCCCCCGCGTCACTCCCCGCAGCCGCGGTCAATTCCCCCTGCGCCGTTTAAATGTATGTGCGGGCACCCCCCGGCGCCCGGGCATACAGGGAGGGGGAGGGAGGGGGAGCCAAAACCTCCTGCCTCCCCCCGCACAGTGAGACCGCGGGCGGGTGAAACGGCCCCTGCGGCCGCTTCACCCGCCTTTAGGAAACGGTCCCGTGGCGCAAGGTAGCGCACCGCGCTTTTCTTGGCCGCGGTAATTTAAAGGAAACCCCCCCCGCCTGCAGGCGGCGGGGGGGGAATGCCCCAAATCCCCGGGAGGGCGGGAGGGGGCCCCCAAAAAAGGGGGGCCCCCCCCCCCAAAAAAAAGGGAGGGGTTTGGGTTTTATGATTATTATATATATACTTTCAGTGTATCCCCGGGAGGTAGTGGGGGGACCCGGCGCAATCCGCAAAAAATCGGGTCTCAAGCAAGGGTATTTTAAACCATTGACTTTTTATTCTAAAATATCAGAGCTTTTTGGCCCCCGACAGAATTAAAAAAGTTAAAAACAATAAAAAGTGCACAGCGACGCGTTTCAGGGGAAAACCACCTTCCTAGGACAGATACATTTCCCCAGACAAGGGGCTGTTTATATACAGTTTTTTTGTGAGACGCTGGATCAAAAGGCCCCAAAAAGAAAAAAATTAAAGCTCATAACAAACACTGTCAGGTACGTAGTCTAACAAGGTGTTGAGGGGAAAGGGAAATATCTGTCAATACGGTTGACAGACGGTGTTGCTTTATAAAGGAGATGGAGGGGAAACAAAATTCATCACTTTAGAGAAAGCTTTAGGGAATAAACAGAGTTTAGGAATTGTGTGTGTGATGTAAATCAAAAGATGTATGTTTGGGGGTGATGGGTTAGGGGGAGGCCAAGAATGCAAATTTTGGTAAAAGATAAAAAAATAAAAAAAAAAGGACCCCAAAAGCTTGTAAAGTCCAATTATAGCGAAAATAGTGGGATGAAGTAAAAAATATGCTAGCAATGTTTAGGGACGTGGAGTAAAAAAAGGGTTTTTTGGGGAAAAAGTAAAAATCAAGAATAAAAAAGTATTGGAAATCAGGGAGTGCAAAGCGTGATAGAAGTGAAAAAATAAAAAATCTAAAAATTAGACTAGAAATTTATAGTTCTATAGAGTGTTATAAAAATAAAAAAAAAAAAAAGCAAAAAAAACCATGTATTTGCATTATTTTTATTTAATTGGGACTATTTCTTTTTAGCCCCTCTCGGATGCAAGTCTGTAAATAAAAATCCAAAACATTTCGGTTTTTTTAGAATTGAAATGTTTGTTTGATTATGAGGAATAGTTCTATGGGGTTATTTTTTAAAGCAGAAAAAACCTGGTTTTGTTTTACAGTGCTGACGGGCTAACTCTGTGTTAATCTCTTTTTTTTTGTAAAAGGCCAATGTCCGTTTTATCTTATATGAGGGACAGGTGGTCCCCCAACGTATTGGGGTGCACAGCTCCTCGAAACGTAAGTGATATATCACTTTTACAGTTTAGTTGAATTTTTTGGATATGTTTTTTTAGTAAAATGTAGATGTAAAAATGATTAGTAGAGTGAATATTTAAACAACATATACATTGGTTGTGCCACATGGGAGCTCCCGGTTGAAAAACTTTTTTATTATTATTATTGTTTTGTTTTTGATTTTACTGGGGGCATGAGCCCTTTTAAAATTGGGGGAGGTTTTTTTGTAAAAAATATTGGGTTGGGTAGGTAAATGTGGGCTAGGGAAAGGATCCCGATCAAATATACCAGTGTTTTTGAAAGGCTTCTTTAATTTTGTTATAGACAATTGTTCAAGTTATGAGAGAAAATTTCTCTGTCAGATTTTGTTTTGTCAATTTCCCCAGTTTTCGGGATTAGCATTCTTTTGTGTAACATTTTTTTTTTTTTAATGACCTTAAAATCTGTATTTGGGTAATTTTTTTTTTGAATTTTTTTGTTTGAAAGGAATTTGTTTGTCAGGGGGTTCCTCCAAAAAATTCTTTTTTATCCTCCTGAATTGTGTAGGGGATTTTTAAACACCAGGCCTGGGGGTGAGCGCTTCGGAAATCAATATAAGTGTTTTTATCCCCCTTTTTTAAAAAAAATGTTTCTGTAATAAAAGTGTTGTTTTTAGCTGAAATTAAAAGTTTTTTTGTGTTAAATTGATGTAAACTGTAGGCCCAAAATTTATTTGGTTTAGTGTTCAAAAAATTCTATAATGTTTCTTCTATCCCGACCAAATAATGAATAAATCGTCGATGTCCCTTTTGTACATGCGATATATTTCTGAGAATAGCATGTTTATAGATTTTTTCTTTTTCAAGGGGCCCCATAAAAATATTGGCGTATGCCGGCACCCCCCCTGTCCCCATTCCGCCCCCTTGTCTGAAAAAAAGGTTTTTTCATCTAAGTAAAGTAATTTTTTTTCCAGATTTTTTTTAACCCTTTTTAACAAAAAAATATATATATATATATATTATATATATATATTTATTAATATTATATATATAATATTTATAAAATTTATATATAATTATAATATATATATATATATTTACACTCCCGGCCACTTTTTAGGTACCCCTGCCCAAATTGCTCTTTAAACACTTAATTTCTAATCGCCAATAAAGGGGCGGCAATCAGTGCATTTGGGGCATGTAGACATGGTAAAAGACAATCCCTGCAGTTCAAACCAAGCTCAAAATGGGGAAGAAAGTGTTTTGAGTCCCTTTGAACGTGGATGGTTGTTGGTCCAAAGGGTGGTCTAGTATTTCAAAAATGCTATCTCCGGGGTTTTTCCGTACAACCATCTCTGGGGTTTATAGAGAATGGTCCAAAAAGAAAAAAACCCATGAGGGGCCCAGCCTGTGGGGGAAAAATGCCTTGTTGATAAAAAGGGGTCAAAGGAGAATGGCAGATGGTTCGAGCTGATAGAAGGAACAGTGACTAAAAATACCCACCCTTAAAAACCAAAAGGTAGGCAGAAGAGATCTCTGAAGCCAGTGGGCGAACTTTGGGGCAGAGGGGCTACAGCAGCAGAAGACCACCCCGGGTGCCACTCCTTTGAAGAACAGGAAATGAGCTCCAATTTGCCCAAGCCTCGAAAATTGGGGGCAGTAGAAGATTGGAAAAAGTTGCCCGGTCTGAGGGTTTTCTTTTCTGGGTGCGACATTCGGGTGGGGGTAGAATTTGGGGTCAAAAAGAAAACATGGATCCCCTCCTGTATCAACGGTTTGGTGGTGGGGGTGGTGTATGGTGTGGGGGAATATTTTTTTTGGCACTCTTTTGGGGCCCCCTTGGGACCAAATTGAGCATCGTTGCAAACCTTGTTTAAAACTATGCCCCTGAAGAATTGAGGAGTTTGAAGGCAAAAGGGGGGAACCCTTTACTAGCATGGTGTACCTAATAAAGTGGCGGTGAGTGTATATTTTTATTATAATTATATATATATTTATATATATATATATAATTTTTATAACCACCATACACCAAAAACACATAATATACACACATACCCAATTTTGCCAAAAAAAAATATGCCCCAAAAAAAAAAATATGTGGCAAAAAAATATATCCCAAAAAGATATGCCCAAAAAATTTCGGCAAAAAAAAAAAAAAAATTTTTAGAACATAATTTGGGATGAGAGGAAAAAATTTATTTTAAAAAAGGAACTTCCCATTGGTTTTATAATGGAAGATTATTTTTCCAATTTCGAATGAATGAAAATTCCGGGAGGCGTATTATAATATCCCAAGAGTGTTTGTTAGAAAGTTTTTTTTGTATAATTCTGTAACCCCTTTAGGGCCCTGGAATAGGGTCTGCAAAAGGGGAATGACACGAGGAATGAAGGCCAAACTCCCCCCAAAATACTACTTTAAACGCAGGACGTTTATCAAAACAAAAAGAAAAAGCTCCCCTAACAGAGACAGAAAGGCTTCATCACTACAATACAAGCACCCGCCTAGCTCACAGACCTGTGTTTGAAAAATTTCCCCCTATGAGCCAAAAAAAACATAAATGCAGTTCTCTCCAAGGTCTCTCCCTGCCCCCAGCACCCAGTGACCATGCAATCGCAACGACATGGAGGGGTTTTTCAAAAAAATTAGTTGAGGGATATTTTCATGAAAAAAAAAACCCTTTCCCTACGCGCAACTCGAAGAAAAAGCCCCTAAAGGGAAACCCCCCAAAAAATTACCGGGCCCCCGGCCTACTTAATGCAGCATGGATAAAAAATTTGACTGTTTCAGAAGAAAAGGAAAAACTGACTCTTGGGGGGAAACAAAAGAAAAACATAAAACCTAACCCCTGCAGGAAACAAAGGGCAATTGCTTCATGAAAGAAATCAGGATAAAATTTATAAAACCTCTGACAAAAGGGGGGGGGCAATATCTAATGACACCATGACTACATCAGGAAGCGAACAGACAACGTAAACCCCCATCCCTACTGAAACTTGAAATGTCCACAAAAGGGATATGAAAAAAAGTTTCCAATTCAGGTCCGGAAGAGGGGGAATTGCTTATCCCAAAAAGGACCCCCAAGCCAGCTGTTCTAAATGCTCCCCAAGACCATAAAGAGGGAAAACCCGGGAAGGCCTCATTTGGGGGATTGGGACACTGACGGGAGAAAAACTCGGGTTGGGGGAAAAACTCCTAAAACCCCGGTCAAAGTACCCCCAAGCACTCCAGGACACCACAGACCTTCTTAACAAACTAAATGCCTGGGTCCACAATAACATTAAAGCCCACCAGCTACTCCATCATAACCACAAACCACAGACAGAAACGGCCCCTACCCAAAAGGGCACTTCCCCACCAACACCCAAGACAGTTATTATCTACAGCCGGGGCTAGCGGTACAATCGATTTGCTCCGACAAAGCAGACCTGGACAAGCACCTTCTGGATCTGAGGACAAAATTTCTCAAACTTGGATTCAAACCAAAATTGACAGACAACCAAATCAGCAAAGCAGCAGCCATCAACAGAGACAGTCTGCTCACGTACAAAGAGACCTAGAAGGAAAAACGAGCGCCCCTAGTTGTCACCTACAACCCACAGCTAGAGATCCTCCGAAAGATTGCTAAGGAACTCCAACCTGTGCTACATAGGGACAACAGACGCAAAGAAATATTCCCAGTCCCCCCTTTCCTTTCCTTTCCTTTCGGCAACCACCAAACCTGCGGCGCATTATTGTCCGGAGCGCCCTGAAGGCCCCAACAGAAAATGGCACCTCACCCTGCCTGTAGAACAGGAGCAAGTCCTGCAGTCACATCCACACCACTGACAGTGTACCTGTCCCACAATCCCAACAGGTGCACAGAATTAGGGGGACATTTTCCTGCAGGTCTTCCAATGTGGTGTATCTGATCATGTGTGTGCAATGTCCTACCACAGGCCTCTATGTTGGGGAAACAGGGCAGAGACTCAGTCAGCGTATGAACTCACACAGATTCACCATTAACAACAGCAGAACTGATCTGCCAGTGGCCGCACATTTCTCTGGAGAAAATCACTCCATGGAAGATTTGCAAGTTACGGTCCTAATGGGACATTTTAAGACACAGAAGGAGAGAAGAATGGAATATAAATTAATGCAAAAATTTAAAACTCTGCAAAACGGATTGAATATTCATAGCAGCTTCATGTCAAATTATGTTTGAACTGTGAGAGCACCAAATCTCCCCTGATAGCCTATAGATAAGAGAAATAATTACTGAGCCCTCCAGTCACGCCTCACAAGTTTCCAGACTGTTTATTTCTTGACCTGTTGTAAATAACTGCTCTACTTATATTGCATTTGTTATTTTTAAGAATTCTAAGATCCTTTGAAGATCCAGGTCTTTTGTGTATAAAAAGTCTGTGTATTTCCAGTTTGTTGTATAACATCATGTCTGAAGAAGGGAGCTAGTCCTCTCGAAAGCTCACCATCAAATATACTAAGTTAGCCTCTAAAAGGTATCGCCCGATTTCTTCACTCTTCTACTACTTTCTATGGCTAACACGGTACAACATTATACTGCTGGTAAATCCAGAAAGCCTCTCTCTTTTGGAGGGCTTCAAACCTATTATTGATATGTTCTGGAATATGATCAATGAGAATGAGTTTGAGTGTCTTATGATCCCCATCATGTGTTTCAGTGTTGTGCCTTGATAATCCATGAAACATATATCTTTTTCTTATGTTCATGCGATGTCCATTCAAACGATTATGCACTTGTTGGGTGGTTCGCCCAATATATTGTTTCCCGCAAGTACATGTTAGAAGGTATATTACATAACTACTATTACAGTTGAGGGGATGTTTAATATCGAAGGATTGGCCAGTTGTGTGTGATGTGAAATTTTTCCCACCCTTTCCAATCATTGGGCATGTCATGCACCTGTTCCCATGGCATTTAAGACATCCAACTTCAGATGTCTTTGATAATTTAGTATTTTTTCGCTGATGCTGTCTGATGTTACCTGGGGCCAACCTTTTTTTTTTTTTTAATAAAGTGTTCTTGTTCGTTTTTAAATAAAGTTGTTTGTTTTTTTTCCCCTTTTTATAATAATTCTTCTTGTAATACTTTTAAAATGATATGGTATTTCTATGTGGATGTACAATTTATAAATGTGATCTATACATAATCTATTTATTCAACTTTTATCTCATTTTTAAACTTTTACTTGATTGTTCCCTTAACCTTTGACCCTTGTTTGACATGTGCAGACCTGGCAGTTTTTTGTATTTAACCCCATGAGTTTAGCACTTTCTGTATGGAACTGAGGAAGTGTGGTCTACACACGAAACGCATATTCCAATTGCTATTTGTAATAAATCTTCAACTAAAAAGACGTTCAGCGCTGTCATTACAGTCCATTTAAAGGAGTTTTTTTCGTGGCAAACTGGAGAAAATCTTCACACGTTTTGGATCGCTACTCCCCTGACCCCGTGCATCGGTCGTACGGTGACAAACAGACAGACGGCTGCAGACAACCGTGATTCTTCGGTTCCAAATATTTGGATGCTTAAAAAAGTGTTGTGCCTTCCTTTGCACAACACTGGAAGGTTAGTGGTTAACATAAGTACTAGTGTTTCTTATTCAAAAGTCGAAATATTGCGCTAGGGAGCGCTGTCTCGTTTTTGTTTTTTCTCTTGCAGTATATGTGACATGTTAGTTTTACTCTGCTGGGTGATACAATTACAGCGATACTCAATATTTTTTTTATGTTGTAGTACTTTAAAAAATGTTTTTACTATATAAAACGATATTTATGCATCGTTCTTTTCTGTTTACCATTACTTTTTAATTTTTCCATGTAAAGTCTTTTTTTACAGGACAGACTGGTGTTTCCATCGGTACTATTTTGGGGTTTATATAACTTTTTGATTGCTTTTATGCTAAACAGGATGAACAAAAGTCACAATTCTGATACTGTTTTTTTTTCATTTACGTCGTTCATTTTGCAGGACAGATTTATATTTTAGGTCAGTAAGCATGTGGCCATACCAAATATGTGTACTTTTTTTTTATCAGTGGCATTTGTAATAAAGGGCGATGTAAGTGTTTTACTGTATTTAAAAAAAAAATTCACTGTTTTTTTAATTATGTAATTTGTATTTTTTTAATTTGTCCCACTTTAAAACTATACTTAGTGATCATTACATCGCTGGTATAATACAGTGCAGTTTATGCCTGTACTGCAATGTATTTATTGAACTGTCAATCAGCCTGTCAGGCTCTGCCTCCAGGCAGTCTGGCTGTTATGCACCTTGTTCTGTCATCCCACATTCAGAAATGTGTCTAATATTACGAATGTGGTACGACATGCCTCCAGAATGCCCCCAGAACAACCCCTCATGTTTGGCACTTTACAAAGTGTCAGGTCTGGTGCACGGTGCGGCAAACATGCCTGAATCATTTACCATACATAGAGAAAAAAGGCAGAACGCTGACTTTTGGCAATTTTCTAGCCACAACAATGAAAATGACCCTTTCTTACATGTTGCCCATTATGTTGACCTGGTACTTGCAAGAGAGATCTTTAAATATTGTGTTTATACTTAGGCTATGTCTACACTGCAGTGGACAAAAAACGACCTGAAAACGAATTACTAAAAATGTTCATGAAACTGAGTTTTCTGTTCACTGCCTGTCAAAAGCAGCTGAAAAAAACTGCATTTTTTTGCCGCGATTTGCGTTTTTTGGCATGTTTTTTACAAGTGTTTTTTGCTTGTCTTCAAGCCTGTTTTTTAATGTATGCATAAATCAAGCCATCCTTCACCCTATAAAAGGGTAAATAAAGCACCTCTTTGCATTTATATGTGATCTTGTAGTCGTTTTCCAGATTTTGGCACTAATAAAGTTATCTTGCGTTTGTCGCCAAAAATAAGTTTTTTTAAGGATTTTGGCCCTAAAGTCCATTTTTTTACGAATTTTGGTGCTAAGATCTGCATTTTTACGGATTTTGTCGCTAATAAAGTTATCTTGTGTTTGTCGCCAAAAATACATTTTTTTAACAAACTTTGGTGCGAAGATCTGCATTTTTATGGATTTTGGCGCTAATAAAGTTCTCGCGTTTGTCGGCAAAAATAAATTTTTTTACAGATTTTGGCCCTAAAGTCAATTTTTTAACAGATTTTGGTGCTAAGATCTGCATTTTTATGGATTTTGTTGCTAATAAAGCTATCTCGTTTTTGTCGCCAAAAATACATTGTTTTATGGATTTTGGCCCTAAAGTCAATTTTTTTTTTACGGATTTTGGTGCAAAGATCTGCATTTTTACCGATTTTGGCGCTAATAAATTTATCTCACGTTTGTCGCCAAAATAAGTTTTTTTATCGATTTTGGCGTCAGAATCCATTTTTTTTTACGAATTTTAGTGCTAAAATCCTTCTCTTAACATATTTTGGCGCTAATAAAGTTAAGAAAAGTATTTTAGTGCTAAACTCCGTAAAAAAACAGATTCTTGCGCCAAAATCCGTAAAAATTGTTATTTTTTGTGTGAAAAGCGAGATAACTTTATTAGCGCCAAAATCTGTAGAGAAGAGTATTTTAGTGCCAAAATCCGTATAAAAACTGATTCTTGCGCCAAAATCCGTGAAAAAACGTATTTTTGCCGTCAGAAGCGAGTTGACTTTATTAGCGCCAAAATATGTTATGAAAAGGATTTTAGTGCCAAAATCCGTAAAAAACGTATTTTTGGCATCAGAAGCGAGATAACTTTCATAGCGCTAAAATATGTTAAAGGGGTGTTATTGTTTCATTAAATGGTCTTCAGAATAAGGGGCAGTGAAAACAAGCAACTTTGCATTTGGATGTCATTAGCAAAGCTGCCTTGTTCTCACAGTGTCCCTTATCTTGTGTTTTTATTTACACTGATATCCAGTGTGGGTCTAATCCCTCCTCCTTGCATTTCACTAGCTGAGAGCTCATTTACATTCTGTACAGCCCCTGGGATTCACGGGTTCAGATG